>SNQJ01S0044783.1:66583-79227 GCA_010110895.2 Picea sitchensis | reverse complement strand
TTTCTGTTCAAGTGCTATTTCTATTGCTATTTCGTATATCATTTCTGCGTATTGTGAAGATTATGCTGGATATTTCACTATTATTCTGTTATTTCTAGCATTTCGTTTATGTTCTGCATATTTTATATATCTGGTATCTTGCATTTTCATGGCATACAAGGGCTCGTATTATCTCATTTATGGGTGCCTTTGTAGAGGGTGTGTGACACCTTCCTTTTGCGATGCACTTTTTCCAAGCCCATCTCCTTGGATTTATTTCTTTATATTTGTTTCATGCTTTAACGAATGAGTTGAACGTCACTTTCTTGACTTGGTTTTCAGATAATGACAGTGTTATTCACAAATACTTCTCGAAAATGAGAAGGTTGGATCGTGATGAGACCCCCTTTATCTCAATTGTGTAACTAAGAATCACTACACTGGCTTGGTGACCTCCCATCCTCCAACTAATCCCTTAAGAGTTCACTACCATTTATTTTTGTAGTTCCCCCATTTCTTATAAAAAAAATTCATTGCTTTCTCGGGGATCCCTGGGAGAAGCATATGGAAGGTCTATATTTAGGATTTTATATTTTTATCCAACAACAATCCCTCTAGGCCTTCAGCCCCTTCTTCCCATGAAATGAGGTACATTCTCTTCTTGGGTCACTAAATTCAAAGGTCCTAGAAGAGGGAAATATGATGTGAATGTAATGAGAGGAAATTGGTAAGTATGGTTAGGGATGGTACGACAACCCCTTAAATGACCTTTAGTCACAAAAATTCCCCAAAGGTTGGCCACTTACTGGGAAATCTATGACACTCACCAAGGTGAAACAAGATCAAAATCATAATGTCAAAGAAGGCATTCTATAATGAAAAGAAACTTCAATACAACATGTTTAAATGCCTCAAATATTAAGGTGATTACCTTCCACAATACTTGACTTGTACTGCATGGAGCAAGACCCATTTTCCTTCCAGAAGCTTGCTAATGTGGTATGTGGTGGATGTGTTGATAATGTATCATAATGTGGTGATAGAGAGGGCTTTTGTATGTGCAAGTGGAAATTTCTAGTCATGTGGTCTCTCCTCACTCCATATCTGCAACTTGAGGGCCTCGAGACATCATCTCCTTAGTTATCCCACAAAATGGGGATAGCATATGGCTCCTAATTGGGGACATGTGCTCTCCATAGAGTGCATGAGAACTGAAACATATTATGGTAGACATGTGCCTGCATTGAAACAAAAAATCATAAAATATAGGGTGGTTTTATCACCCTTCGTCCATATACATCAAAATCCAAATGAAAACTAATCTAGAAAAGAAATGTTTAGCATTTTTTCAAAAATTTCTAAACTATTATGAAATCAATATGCAAGTAGAGAAAAATGAAAAATGAAATATGAAATGCATCTAACCCAATATGAGCAATCCATATTCAAATCCAAGGAAAGTAAGATGAACTGGGGACGTACCTACTTACTTGGGGCCCTAGAGATCAGGAGATAGATTATGTCATGTGAAGTCATACAACCAGTGCAACTAATTGATCATCCCATGAAAGTATCTCCCCATGTGCTTGATTATGTAAAAGAACAAAGATAAGTCAAGCATGTAATTATCATGAGCATAAATAGATATATAATCAATTTTGAAATGAAACTCATGGAGATGGGTGGGAGGGAGAAAATCATGTTGGAAAGAATGTCCACAACTATGATCATCCAAGGAATCCTGCCTGAAGTGATAGCCACAAGCTCGATCAACCCATATTTGAAAAGGACTATCATATATAGATGACGATTCATCTTCATTCATGCAAAAATATCCATTTCTTCTTGAAGATTGAGAGGACATGAGATATTGGAAGAAGACTGCATGGATTCTCAGAGAAGAATATATACAGAAAGGGACAAACTTAGATATAGAAAAACACATCCTGTTCATCTATGAATCCCTATAGAAATATTCGATATGAAAATACTTCCTCTTTGTAGAGTGAACCTATTCTCACTCTGAGAAAGACACATCCTTGTATTCCTCCAGAATTGAGGATGAAGGTGTTTGATAGTCCTCATACAACAAGTATGCATCCCCAAAAAGATATGCATCGCAAGTCCCAAGGGATGACTAAAAATCATCTTGAAAATGTTGTGATCGGTCATCCTCGAATAAATTTGTAATCATGTCATCATCAAGTTTCCTAACATATGAATCATACATGCATGAAAAGTATTCTTCTGAAGATGACAACTTGAACCCATTTTCTTAAGGGCTACCCACAATATCATAAATGGGGTCTCTATAAAAAATGAGACAACCAAAATCCCACCTGCATATACAAGTCTATATGAAAGTGTATATATGTTCATCAACCATATCCAAAAGTTCTTTCATAAGATCCTTAGAATTTATGAAAATTATCATCTCTTTGTCTTCGTGTTCAGCAAGAGCAGTGGCCTGGGTGGCTTTAGCAGGATCTTCAAATTCTTCATCATTGAGGCTAGTTGCTTCTTCAACATCATGAATAGGAGGAGATCATGGTCATACAACCTCAAGTTCATCAAGTGGGATAAAATATAATGATGCCTCAACATGTTTCTCTTCATTGGGATTCTTTTTTCTCTTCACGGGCATGCTCTTCCATCACCTCTTCATTACACGAGGCTTGATCCTTACTGCAAAGTGCTTTATTTTCATTTTTTCAAAAGGATATGTCATATCCGATGGATCCTATAACACTTGTTCACTTACACAGTCATGGAATAAAGTATCATCAAGTTATTCAAAAGGGTCATGACTCATCATGTTCTCTTCTTGATGTTCAGGAGGAGCAGAGGCCTTGATGTTTTCATCAAGTGAAAGGAAAGATATGAGCACTTTGTCTTGATCAAATGTCTCATCCATATCTTCAACATGAGAAATTTATTCAGGATGTTCTTGGTAACTTTCTTCACATATTTTTCCTTCAAGCACTTCTTCATCTATTGTCTCATCATTGACTGGAAAACCTTCTCTGTAAAGAGTGTGTTTGAGATCTTGGAAAGCATCTTGCAAACTCTGAGTAGATGGCCGATAATGCCTGAGAAATTATTCAATGATCTTTGTAGAATAAGGGATACTCTTTGGATTATATGAGTGTGAAATCAAACTCCTTTGACTTGATTCCGGTGAAGATACAAAAAAAATCATCATCGCATATTCATGTAGCACATTTAATCTTGAAGCATAATTCATATAATTAATGACATGGGTGACTTCTAGAATTGGGTCTCCATTAAATATAGGGAAACTTGTCTTCCACTCCAAGGAACAATGATTTGGATATCCAGGGATATTTTGAATATCCAAAGAAGGATATACTTTATGGAAATATCATGGTAAGTCTCATGAGGCCATGGTTCCATTACTTAGGTTAATAACTTAATGGAGTATCGATATGAGATCGAGCCTCATCAAAATATGGAAAATGGGAAACAAGGAAAGATGGGTTCTTGGAAGGTGGAGTCACCAGATGAGCCTCAAGAAGAGCTCATCAAAGGTGGAAGGGGAACGTCCTTCAAGTGGAGTTGCCAAGAAAGCTAGAGAAATTATTTGGGATAGCTTGCCAAAATGTCATTAGGGTTCATAATGGGATTCAAAATCCTCCCCGACAATGGTGCCAAAATGTTATCGTGAAAGTTGAAGGTTGGGAAAATCTTGACCCAACCACCAAATGGCGACAACTAAGATAGAACCTACCCATTGTCACCTTAGGAAGGTGTTCCCATCAATTTAAAGATGATAGATTCACCTCAAGGGGGAATATCACTGACCTTGGGGGGAATGAGATGAAAAGTGAAGTGATGAAGGAAGGTTCCCATATATTTCAAGGTATAAGATACAGAAAGTCTTGGGAAAGTTTCTAAGTGGTAGAAAATGGTTTCCAAGAGATAAGAACAACTGTGAAGAATGTTGTACCTTCCCGAGACACAAGAACAAGACAAGCATATATCTATAATGTTAGGTGGACAAGAAATTTAATCTTGTTGTCCCTAATTTCAACAATAAACAACAATGTAAATCAGAAAATAAATAAATATTAAATCTTCCAAACAAATGCTAAAAGTCCATTGAAAGATGCTAGAGATAAGTTAGGTAAACACTAGTGATATTCAATTATGAGAGCACAAGACTTTAGAAATGAAACAAGGTTTTAATAAAAGATGTTTGCAGAGATATTTTGCAGCCTTATGTATGTAGAATTTTTTTTTTATATAAGTAAATTCAACCACGAAAAGTCACAAAAAATCCACCCAAAAATTGTGTTAGACCAAGTAGATAAAAGTGGAAAAATCTTAGCTAATTCTCACGGTTGAAAAACAAGTTATGAGTGAAAGAATGTTAGGGTTTTTGCAACCCTAATGGATGAATATGAAAGTTTCTAACAGAATCAAGAAAAACCTCTCTATATGGGACACCCTAGTGGCTGAGAGGTGCTCTAGGAACAAGAAACAAAACCCAAATTGCAAAAAGTTAATATGGTATAAAGTCACGTTTTCCAATGCACTATTTTATTTCTCCAATGCAAAAATATTCAAATTAGTGCCTTTAAAATTGGGTGAATGGGATCTTGGATTAAAGAGTTATATCAGAAAATTCCTTAGGGGTTTAAAATCCATTTTACTCCCTAGGGTATGCCAATCAAACTTAGGGTAAATCTAAGAGGGTATACACATCCTATTCCTCCTAGCAACCCTTGCAAAATAACTTGTTAACTTTAGAAATTTATTTGAAGCTTAATAGAGGGTGTATCCAACATAATCCTCCTAGGGTTTCCAATAACCATAACCATGAAATAGAAAGAAACAATTAGCAATGCATATTTTTCCTTACCAATTCCAAGAGAGAGAGATCAAAATCCTGGTTTCACCAAGAAAATCACCATTCAAAATCAAGACAACAAGCTTCCAAGAGTTGTGTCTTACTTACATCCATCCATTCATCAATATATATGACCAAAAGACATTTTCACAAGATAGAAACACCATATTTCCAAAGAATAACAAAAATTTCAGCCAAGTACTTCTCACAATGGAAGAGTTATGTTATGAAATGAGATTCACATGATCTCTATTTATACAAAAGTCTTAAAACATAGTTTGTCCACTTAGAAAGGGTAAAAAATAATATAAGGGGTCATCAACCCTTATCTTAACCCTTGCATCAAACAATAATATTTAATTTTCACTTTAACACAATAGAAACCCTAAAAATGAGATGATGTCACCCCTTTAGGGAACGTTTTGACACTTTGAGAAATTTGTTGGAGGCGAAAATGGAGGTAAATGGGGATCCTTGAGCCTCCTCATCATGTTCTAGGGTCAATAAATGTCTCCTCCAATCAAAATATGCCAAGTGTCAATGTGCAATGGCTCCGCCACCAAATCCCCTCGAGCATGACGTCAAGCCTCAAAATGTGATTTTTTTCCTCTCCTAGGCAAGTCGTTTGGGTGATAGGAGCTGGTTAAGATCCTCCATGCTGCCATGTAAGCCTCCAAAGGCATGTCTCTATGATCCAGTGTGTGGGCCTAGAACATCCAACCTGTGGGCTTCTTGCCCCATGGAATCCCAAGCTAGGCTTTTTCTCCCAAAAATAGCCACCAAGAAAGGTCCTGCAAAACAAAAGGGTACGACCTCCAAAGATCTCAATTCAAAGATATTATGAAAAGTGTAAACCACATATAATAAACAAGGCACCTAAGGATGTGCATCAAAGATACCTCCTAAAATTAAACAAATTCTCAAATACCCTATACAATTGACCAAGTTTAAGTATGGGAGGGGTGTCATAAAAGTTCTATTCGATAGACCAAAACCCTCAAGTAGGGGATGCTCCCAAGGATGACTCTTCAAGGTTATGTAATGGATGATGAGGTGGAAAGGGATTTAGACTTCATAGTTCAATTATTTTCATGACATACAAGGGCATTTATTATCTTATTTATGGGTGTCTTTGTAGAGGGTGTGTGGCACCTTCGTTTGCGATGCACTTTTTCCAATCCCATCTTCTTGATGTTATTTATTTATATTTGTTTCATGTTTTAAGGAACAAGCTGAAGGCCACTTTCATGTCTTGGTGTCCATATAACAACAATTTCATTCACAAATACCTCGCGCAAATGAGAAGGTTTGCTCGTGATGAGACCCCCTTTCTCTCAATTGTGTAACTGAGAAACACTACCCTAGCTTGGTGACTAGATGATAGTAATTTCATACCACTAAATACCCATGATCATTATAGGTTGGCTCATGATGAGACCTCCCATCCTCCAACTAACCCCTTAAGCATTAACTACCATTTTTTTTTTGTAGATCCCCTGTTTCTTATTGAGAAGCATTTCATTGATTTCTTGGGGATCCTTGGGTGAATCTTCTAGACGGTCTATATTTAGTCTTTTATCCTTTTATCCAACAACAATCCCTCTTGGCCTTCAGCCCCTTCTTCCAATGAGATGATGCACATTCCCCTCTTGGGTGACTAAAGTAAAAGGGCCTAGAAGAGGGCAATATGAAGGGAATATAATGAGAGGAAAGTGTTAAGTATGGTCAAGAATGGTATGATAAACCGTAAAGGGACCCCTGGTCACAAACATTCCCCAAAGGTTGGCCACTTACTAGGAAATATATAACACTCACCAAGGTGAAACAGGGACAAAATCATAATGTCCAAGAAAGCGTTATATAATCAAAATAATCTTAAATACAACATGTTTAAATGCCTCAAATATTAGGGTGATTACCTGACTTGTACCGCATGGAGAAAATGATCCAGATTATTTTCAGTAAGAAATGAGAGTGAAGATATAATAAATAAATTCACAGAGATATCACAGATATCCAATAATATAACAGAAATATATCAGAGATAAAACCATAAACATAGAGATACAGTAATACATGATTTCTATTAATGAAAGAAATGTACAGAGATTGTAAAATATAAAGTGAAAGACTTGCTAGAATGGTGGCATCTTATCTCTGAGAAGAGATGTGACGGCTACTCGCATTCACAAGAAGATGATTACAATGAGGCTCTGAAGGACTTTTTACAATAAACCGGAATTCCAAAAACCCTAGACATCCAAAAACCTAACCCTAGGAGATGAAGTACCAAAAGTCATGTGGGCCCCGTTTGGGTAAGTTAGTACATCAACTTCCTGGGGTCGTAACGTTTGCATACGATATCCGTTTTAGGCATATGATAGCCTATTGGAAATATATAGTCGAGGAGATTCATTTTGGGGGAGAAAATATTCCTTTGGATTTCATTTATAAACTCTATATAGAAAACAATTAATTTAGGCCCTCAAAATAACCCTGTAAGTTAAAACTGCTAAAAATAGTAAATTGCCAAAATTGCCAGAAAATTATTTTAAGCCAGTTGGAAAAGGTGGGTGTCCACCGATATCCACTTGGATTACAAAAACCCATTTTCCTTCCATAAGTTCATTGTTGTGGTGGATGCGCTGACAATGGATCATAATGTGGTGATAGAGCGGGATTTCATATGTGGAAGTGGACACTGCTAGTCATGTGGTCTCTCAGCACTCCATATATGCAACCTGAGGGCCTCGAGACATCATCTCCTTAGTTATCCCACAAAATGGGGATAACAATTACTAAAGGAAAAGTGGAAACAATTGGCATCCCCTAAATTGTGACACCTGAGGAAACATGCATGTGTGGTTTAGGTCCAATGGAACTTAAGGATAAGGAGGTGGACATCATTGGGATTCCCTATATCACACTTGTCGATGGGATTGAAGGCTCATCCACATTGGAAGAAACACTTGGGCCCAACATGATGTGAGGGTTACTAAACAAAGAAAAAGTTTCACTAAAGAATTCCCTAACCTAGACAAGTAAGGGGCTATCAGGACCAATCAAAGGAGGTTTAAAGTTGGGTGGAGGAATTCCGTCAACCAATTCCACTTCAAAAAACTCACTCTCCTCGGACCTTCTATCAGACTCTTGGAATTATTTCTCACCTACTTCACATCGCTTAAGAGGTGATTGTTCCTTTATGAGGTGATTGTTTAGCCATGGTAAATAAAATATGTCAAAACCAAAACACAACTTTACCTAAGGCCAATGTAGACTCGAAACCAAAGAGAACACCCCTAACAAATCTAGGCCAACAACAAGAAAACCAATGGCTCAAGGTGCCTTCCAAAAACTAAGCCTCTCGAGGAGATGAAGTACCTACAATATTGGCTAGCAAAGGTGTGAGGAACAGTTACTATAATCTATGCGAAGCAATCTTGATTGGTCCAAGTACCCTTTATAAAGGCAAGCACCCTCCGAGTGAATTTAGATTTTTATTGAATGTCTACCCTGAGTACCACAAGTATATCCCACCAGTAGTCACCTATGTAACTACCTAAGAGTTTCCACTAAGTTTACCACCTCACAGTTGATGAGTGAATGAATAATTGTAGGTCTCATTACACATAAGTGCAGTGTAACTAATCCTAAAACTTTGAAAGTGCTACGTCACAGGGAGGTTTGGGCACTAAAAAAACCCTCATATACATTTTATTTGAAGCAATCTAGCAAACACCAAGACAAGAAGAGAGGGGTAGTCACCCTACTTTCCCCAATGCAACCTTGTGATTTACTCCTGTTTTAGAGAAGGCTCCTGACACACTTGTTGTAAAAATTTATTTACGCACTCTTTAATGAATTCTAGGCTCCATTTTGTGGCCTTGGAGAGTTAACTCTCCTATCCTGCACCAAGGCCCTGAATCCTATCTAATTTTGGTATGATAGAAAGAAAAAGATTCTACTTGATTTTAGATTATGTGTTCCTTTTATTGTGTTTTTTTTTAAGTCAAAGGACTGGATGAAACTTCAATGGTTCTAGACTATTTCCAATCCAAAGCAATGAAAAGAATGCAAATGCAATGATGCAATCTTTTCACTTTCAATGAATTCTAGCTAAGGAAGGGAAGAGAGCTCTTCCTTTGCAAGTTTTTATTTTTCAATGAAAAAAACAACATCACAATCATGCAACAATCATGCACGACAAGCTAAGAAACTAACAATATCCTTCAACCAAACACACCAATGCACTTTTGTATTCTAATGCTCAAATGATTTTATGCAAGCAATTTTTGTTTCGTTTGTTTTGTTTTTCGTTTTCAATTAAGATGAAAAAAGTTTCGTAAACTAATCAAGAAAAACAATCTACAAACTGAAAACAAACAATTATCAAGAAAGGGTTGTAAGATATCAGTATTGGTGCTCCCAAGCACACTCTGATGTCTCATCTGGAATCAAAATCCAAAACTTACATTGTGATATAGAAATACAAACCAAATGCAAAAGGGAACTCACAAACTAGTTCCAAAGGGGGAAAAGACACAACCAAATATGAAAATATATGTTGGGTATGTTTCCCAGATCTACACTTCACTAGACAACAATCACATGCGAATAAGTAGACCCAACAAAACACTCCAAAATCCTCAAAATCACTTCAAATGAAAATGGAGAAAAAGAGGCTCAAAAAAAGAGAGGACCGGGACTATCAAACCACCTATAAGCTCACAAGACCAGATAAATCTAGATCTGATCAAGGAAAATATGAAAAACAATAACCTACGGGGAAGGTCATGATCCAACATGTATGTAATTGGTGACCATCTATAGGAGTTCACATATGAACAAGTATGAAACATGTGACCAGTCTCTCTAGTGTGAACTACTCAGGCATGTTCGTCTGCAAAATTTTGGCAAAAATCCAAGATCTAGCCCAGATATGACATATCTAAAAGATCTTCTCCTTGAAGGAGGGATAGGGAAGAAAATACAATATTGGAAAGTTTCAAAAAATAGAAAATCAAGGGGAACTCAAACTATAGAATAATCAAAGATTTTTCCCCAGCGGAGTCGCCAATTTTGTTTTGGATAAATCCAGCCTACAGATAAGCTAGACCTCCCTTGGATTTTCCCTTGATCCAAGACAAATAGCGGGGATATAGCCTATATTTCTAAATATATTTCCCTAGATCCAAAAAAATGTTCCTTTTATGCTAATAAAGAGTAGAAATGGATAGATTTTCACTGATGGTTTTCCTCACATATCCTCAGCGAGTGTAGTCCCAAAGATCTTGCTCCAACTCCTTCAACCTGCTACCTACACACAAGATAAAACAATCACTAATCTACAATTTTTTTATAGCATTAGGAAAACACAATTCCAATTCAGATATAACTTGATCTATTCTAGGAGAGATCAGATCTATCATTTACCATTGAATAAAAAAATATGAAAGGGGAAAATTGTAGATCTATGTCAATATGAAATGGATAAGTACATCAAGACTTTGTTACTTTGAATGAATGACACTTTACTCCTTGTACTCCTTTCTCTTGCTCCTCATCATCTCTCAATCAATCAAGGAAAACCTGAACTGAAGGATGAACTATATGGAGAAGATCCTCTGAAAATCCAATAACATTTCTTTGCAAATTATTCTTCCTCCCCTTTTCCCATGAATGACCTTCCTTATATAGATTGGTGGATGAGGCTAGGAGATGGTTTTATATCTCTATAACCTAGTGGAATTCAAGTGATTGAGAGTTCCCAAGCTCCTTCCACAAGATACAAAACTAATCTAGCGTTTATCTCGTCATGAATCACCAACTCTAGAAGTCTCTATAGATGGTCACAACCAAACAATACTGGGACTAGCAACTAGTTGCAGATGAAATGTTATGTAGCTATAAACCAATCACGCTCTGTCAAGTAGTTCAAACATCATCATCCTCATCAGTTACTAAAATCCAGGGAAAAAGAGTGCATCTCAGCATGATGACATCGATGGGAACTCTATGAGACTCAGAGTGGAAAATAAGGTTGTAACACCAAATGTGGTAGAAGTTAAGGCCAAGGGGATCATATTGGAACATATCAGTACCAAGATTAAGGACATGATTGATCCAAAAAATATAGAAAAGGATGAGGAGGATTGGTTCAATAAATTCTCAATTTTGAATAAATTCCCAACTCACTCTCAACACAAATCAAGTATTCATCCTCAATGGTGAATCCGAATGGATGTGTAGAATTCTTAAAAATGGAGAATAAAGAAAACACCACCTTCATTATTTTTTTATGGAGCTTCTAAAGGAAATATGTGGGTTATAGGTGTGGGGGGGAGTCTTCTATGATCTCGAAGGAAGAATGGAAAAAATTTATGCCTGAGAACTAGGGTAAGCTACAAATAACCAAGTGAAAGCCTATGCACTTCTACAAGGACTTCTTCTAACTACAAAAGGCAAGGTCATATCCTTGATAGTCATTGGTGATTTCAATGTGGTTATTAAAGATATGCTAGGGAAAACGAACCCTTTCGATAGTTGGCTTGCGGTGATCATTTCTTGATCCAAAAAGGAGGCAAGCATCCATCTAAAAAACTTATTCTACCATGGGATGCATGTTCTCAATTTGGAAGTTTCTCTATGGGAAAATAAATCGACTTCTTTAGGCATATGGGAACTAGATAAAAATGGGGGGAATTCATTTTTTAATATCCCTTAATGTATTTAGGCATGGAAGGGACATGTCAAACATGAATTAACTATCGCAAAATCAACATCAAGTATATAAAACATCTTGCATAGGGATGAGACTCATAGGGACAGTCTCCCGTAACTCTAGAATGTGAGATTTAACAATGGCTCTACTTCTGAAATGCGATCTCAAGGTTATCCATCGACATTGTGGGATAATGGAATCCTCAGGATTTGGTGTTTGTTATATTTTATCTCTAGATTTCAGGGTGACATAAAACCTCTAGGTAAGGCCTATCTCAACCTTTGGGTTTCTCATCTAGAATTTTAGTTGTTTTTCTCTTTGAGAGATATTCAAAGGTATTTGGTCAAGGTTCTTGGTCTTGTTT
Source organism: Picea sitchensis (assembly GCA_010110895.2). NCBI lineage: Eukaryota > Viridiplantae > Streptophyta > Pinopsida > Pinales > Pinaceae > Picea > Picea sitchensis. The sequence goes on along the minus strand of SNQJ01S0044783.1, from coordinate 67,293 downwards.
TTGTAATTTGGAATATGTATCTTGGTATTGGATTCAACATCTTGAATTTATCTCATTGTATGGTGCTTTCTATTCTCCAGTACATTTGTTTCCAACATTGTATTTCTCAAGTTGTTTATATTTGTGTGTTCATCCTCTAGAATTCCATTTATTGGGAAATCTGTGGGGATTTTGGGTTAAAGAACTTAGTACATGCTTCAATATCCATAGGAAGTGCAAGGATCCTATATCTTCTTTGTAAATTTTGTTGGTTATAGACATTTTCCTTGGCCTCCACTTCTTCAATTTGGTTTAGCTTGCGGGAATTGTGACTTGGAATTAAGAATTACAGAAAATGGAGATGTAATGGAATTTAGGAGAACCTTGAGAATACATGAGGAATACATCTAATTAAATGTAATCTCTTTGTTCTCAGTGACATCCAAAGTGCACAAGAATAAGAACCATTGTTTTAGAGAAAGTTCTTTTCATCTTCAACCTTCTTAGTGTCATAAAGGTGACACACTCTTTCATCCCGTGGTGTTTTAGGAATCGACCAAACCCAGTTTCACTATGGAGCTCGTGAGAATTTGTTCTTATCTTAGTAATTCTTATTTTTTTCTCTACACCTGGAAAAACAAATAGATAATTTTGATCTTCTAGATTAGGGTTGATTACATCCTTATAATACCTTAATTTTCTTTTTTCCTCTAACTCTTTATCACACCACA
>SNQJ01S0044783.1:53175-64856 GCA_010110895.2 Picea sitchensis | reverse complement strand
CGAGAGCAATCCACTCAAGGTCCATTACAATATACAAGTGCGCTTCATTAAATGTCAACATTTATGTTTGCGCAACAATTCCAAAGCTATTTCAAAATTTGTGTTGGCTTGTCCAGCTGTCCACTTGAATTCTGCGCTGGCTCGCTTGATGTGTTGGTGATGCTCCTGCATCATACTCTCTCACTTGAAAAATTTCATGGGCTCCTGTCCATGAGCTCCTGCATGGTGTGTCCATGCTTCTATATCTCCTCTTCACTCTCCTAGCTGGCATCTTCTACTGGATGGTTCTTCCATTTGACCAGATACTCGAAGTATTGGTTTCGTCTGGTCCTCTTGCTTACTCTCTTATCTAGTATGCACCCCATCTATGGTTTGTCTGCAACTGGCATCTGTTTCGTCCATTTGATCATTGGCTGCTCATCTCTAGTCTCTGCTTCTCCATCTCTGTATGGGTATAAATACGAGACATTGAATATCAAAGAAATTCTGATCCCCTCGGGTAATCCAATCTCGTAAGCATTTGCCCCAAATTTCCTCAAAACCTTACATGGCCCGATTTTATTCATTTTCAATTTATTGTATGTTCCTCTCGGGAACCTTTCCTTTCTCAAATGTGCCAGAACCAAATCACCAACCTCAAACTGAAGTTGTCTTCTATGCTGATCGGCTTTGCGCTTGTACTCCTGACTTGAAACCAACAGTCGTTGCTTCACTCGGCTGTGAAGTTCTTTCATCGCCTCTGCGAATTCTTCTGCACTAGTGCTGCTAGTCGCAGTTTGTTCTGAATCCCTCAACTCAGAAATTCCCCTTGACTGCACTCCATAAACAACCTGAAATGGACTCTGGCCTATGCTCCGATTCACTGAATCATTATATGCGAACTCTGCCTGCGGAAATATATTGTCCCAACTGTTGTGGTGCTCTGTCACCAAGCTTCTCAGTAAGTCTCCCAAACTTCTATTGACCACTTCCATCTGTCCATCCATCTGAGGATGATATGTTGAACTAAACAACAAGTTAGTTCCCAACTTTTTCCATAAGTTCCTCCAAAAATTCCCTATGAACTTCGTATCTCGGTCTGAAATGATACTTCTCGGCAAACCATGAAGTTGAATGACCTCCTTGAAGAACAAGTTCGCAATGTGAGTTGCATCGCTGGTCTTCTAGCATGGAATGAAGTGTGCCATCTTAGAAAACCTATCCACTACCACAAAGATTGAATCAACACCTCTTTGCATTCTCGGCAACCCCAAAAGAAAATCCATGCTAATCGCCTCCCATGGCCTCTCCGGTATGGGCAATGGTTGATAGAATCCGGCATTCTGCTTCCTTCCCTTTGAATGCTGGCAAATTCTGCATCTATCCACAAATCTCTTGACATTCGCTCGCATTCCCGGCCAAAAATATGACTCATTCAATTTCGTGAATGTCTTGTCATGACCAAAGTGTCCTGCCAATCCACCACTGTGTTTCTCCTTCAACAGGTTCTCCCTCATGGAGCATTTCAGAATACACAGTTGATTGTCTCTGAACAACAATCCTTCCTAGATCATGTACTCAGCCCACTGGCTCCTATCTCTAAGAACTGGATTCTCAACTGCTTCATATGCTTCCTTGAAATCTTGATCATGAGCGTACATGTTCCCGAGATCATCAAAACCCAATGTTTTGATTATGAACTCCTACAACAGCAAACTTTTCCTGCTCAAAGCATCAGCCACTTTGTTAGCAGTACTAGAAATATGCTTAATCACAAATGTGAAATTCTTCATATACTCTACCCATTTGACATGTTTCTGATTCAACTTCTCCTGTTGAGTCACAAACTGCAGTGCATGGTTATCATTATACAATACAAATTCTTTCGGGATCAAGTAATGACTCCACTTCTTCAATGCCTGTATGATAGCATAAAACTCCTTGTCATATGTGGAGTACTTCAATTTCACCTCATTTAGCTTCTCTCAGAAATATGCAATCAGCCTGTCATCTTGACTCAAGACCGCTCCTACCGACAATCCGCTTGCATCGCATTTCACTTGAAATATCTTTCGGAAATCCGGCAACACTAAAATCGGTCGCTCCGTGATCTTCTGTTTCAACAAATTGAAACTCTTCTCGGCCTCTACTGTCCAATGAAAAGACTTATGCCGCTTCTTCACTGTGTCCATCATTGTTGCGCTAATTCCACTGAAATTCTTAATGAACTTTCGGTAGAAACTAGCCAACCCGTGAAAACTTCTCACCTCAAAAATATTCTTCGGTGATGGCCAATTCTTGATCACTTCCACCTTATCTGGATCCATCCTCAACTCATTTGCTGAAATAACAAACCCCAAGTAAATGAGCTCGGTCTTCATGAATCAGGACTTCTTCATGTTAATCAACAGCTTCTCCTGCTGTAGCTTCTGCATCACTGTAGCCAAATGCTTCAGATGCTCCGTTGTTGTCTTACTATAAACCAATATGTCATCCAAATATACAATGACAAATTTCCCGGTGAAATCCCTTAGGACTTTGTTCATCAACCTCATGAAGGTACTCGGCGCATTTGTTAAGCCAAACGGAATAACAAGCCATTCATACAACCCTTCGTTGGTTTTGAAGGTTGTTTTCCATTCATCACCTTCCCTCATGCGAATCTGGTGATATCCGCTTTTCAAATCGATCTTTGAAAAATACTTTTCTCCACTTAAGCAACCCATCATATCATCCATCCTCGGTAATGGAAATCTATATCTGATAGTTATCTTATTAATCGCCCTTGAATCAGTGCACATCCTCCAGCCTCCGTCTTTCTTCGGACTGAGTACTGTCGAAACAACACATGGACTCAAGCTTTCCCCGACCAAACCTTTGTCCAACAACTCCTGGACTTGTCTTTTAACTTCCTCATTCTCTTGCGGCGTTAACTTGTACGTGGATTTGTTTGGAAAACTGGCTCTTGGTATGACATCAATATGATGACTCATACTCCTGATCGGTGGCAACGAACGAGGTAGTTCATCCACTATGATGTCAGCGAACTCTTCCAGCAGTTACTGAACTTCATCCGGTAAATCATCCACTCTTGTGCTAGTCAGAACAATCCTCGGTTTCCTGACCACAAAGAATTGTGGATCCTCCTTATTCTTAACTTCTGTAAGAAGTTCCTTCCCACTCATGAGAAGTGAAGTTTTGCTCACTTCCAGCTTCACCTCCTTATCCTTTATCGGAAGCAACATGTGTGTCCTCCCATTCTTCTCTAGGGTGTATGTGTTCATCCTCCCATCATGAATCACATTCCTGTCATATTTCCATGGTCTACCCAGCAATAGATGACAAACAGCCATAGGAATGACATCACATAAAATCTTATCATTATATCCACCTATCTTGAATTCAACCAATAATTGTTTTGTGACAGTTACCTGGTGTCCTTTCTGTAGCCACGAAACTCTGTATGGGCTTGCACGATCAGTCGTCTCCAGCTCTAGCTTCTCTACCATCTCTGTAGATACGAGATTATCCGTGCTACCACTGTCTACGATAACCTTGCATATCCTGTCCTTGGTCTTGCAAGCAGTCCTGAAAAGTTTGGTCCTTTGGACTGAACTTTCCACCTCCTTCTCGGGTGTCAAAAGGACTTTTCGCATCATGAGCGATATTCCGCCTTCTGTGTCTTCTACCTCAACATCTCTCTTCTGCACCTCGGTGATGTGAGCTTCTCCAACGTCCTTCTTTTTCTCTGGACACTCATAAGACTTGTGCCCATTCTTTCCACATGTGAAGCATGTGATTACTCCACCTCTTCCTCTTCCTCTACCTCTAGTACGAGGAAAAGTGTTGTTGTCAGCATAATCTCCTCTCTACTCATTATGCTGTCCTCTCTATTCAACATATGGCCCTCTCTGTGAAGTTCCACCTCTCTCTGTACGAGTCTGAGGTTTCTTCCATTCCTCCTTGGGATTTTGATATTTATCCTGGGCAACTTCTTTTCCTCTGGGCTGACTTTTGCCTCAGCCCCTCTGAGTCTACTTTTGGCTCATCTTTTCCTCTGCTTTCAAAGCCATCTGATAAGCATCTTCTACCATCCAGGTGGTTACCATGCTCATCTCATCTTGTATATCATATCTTAGGCCATTCATATATCTAGCAACTTTCTCATCATCGCTTTCCCTATGACCTACCCTGATGTTCAGATTATAGAATTCCTCAGTGTATTCTTTCACTGTCATCAGCTTCTGTCTCAAGTTCTGCATTCTTTTGAATAGAGTAATTTGGTAGTCCCTAGGGATGAATTTCGCCTACATCTTCGTGATCATCCTGTCCCAGCACTTAATCTTCTTCTTGCCCTTGCAGCATCTGTCATCTTGTAGTTCATCCCACCACAATGTTGCATGTCCCTTCAAGCGTGTGACAACATGCTTGACTTTCTTGTCTTCTTCGATATCTTCATAATCGAAGTAAGTATCCAGAGCTCTTATCCAATCTAGAAGCTCCTCTGCATCCAGATTTCCCTCGTAAACTGGGATGTCCATATTTGCTCTTGCAGCCATCCTGGCAATAGCTTTGATCAAACGCTCGTTTGATGCATCTTCTGCTATGACTTCTTCCTCATGTCCAACATCTTCTTCTATTTTGAAATCGCTTAGATCCCCAGCATCAACTGCGCGCCTCTGTGCTGTCTCCATGTCTTCGAGTCTAGCTTGGAGATCATGCATCTATATTTCCATGACTAGATCTATTACCTACCTGCCTCTTCTTCTCTACATTTCCCTATCCTTTGGATTGGGTGATTGTCTATCTCTCCTCGGTGGCATGGTGAATTCTCTCCTCTGCTACAGAAAGAAAAGAATCTTTCTGTGCTCTGATACCAAAATGACGCAGTCACACCTGCAGGCACGCCCATTCATAGGATCTTTTCTTCCCCCGACCCAAAGAACATTGATTGTCCTTCTATTCCCCTACTGGGAATCTAAACCCACAGAACTCTTCATGTGATCCCCTCTCTTTACAAATCGGAGGATCGGAACTCGCAACTTCACGAATCCAAAAGTCAGAGGTCGGGCATCGGTCCTACGAATCCTCGAACGTCGATACTAGTCAACGCTGAACTTTTTCTCTTTACCCTATCAGGACTTCTTCTATCGCGATTTCACCACTCGTGATATGAAGTAACTTGTATCCCTGACCCTCGATGCCCGATACGCTGAAACTCCAACACACACGCGAGTTCGACCCTTCACGTCACTTCTCCTTATCGGTATCTCGGGGTTCGCAGTATCGCGAATCTTGATGTGATTGTATCGGGACTTCTCACTGCGAAACCCCGATAGCTCGTGCCACCTGTCCTCCACTCTGACCCTTGTGGCCCCACGCGATTCTCGTACCTATCGGGATATCGCGTATCGCAATATCGCGCTTCCCATTACCAAATCTTCTACTCTTCTCTCACGAAGTCCTGATAAACAACTCCACGAGTGATCCAATGGCCCTGGCTGACTTTGATCAATGGATCTACCCCTCCTGAGCTTTAAACCCTTTGGGAATACATTGTCGTATCTCCCCTGCAACCCTCCAAGATCTAACGGTCCTCAGAGTATCGTGAATTCTCCTTGGAAGATATCGACCGTTCGTTCTTCCTCATGCAATCCACGAAATGACTAAGTGTTCTTCCACAAAACTCATCCACCTGCACGCAAACTTGGAACGTGTCTTGCCAACCTTCGAGGCACAAATTCTCTGTGTTGTCCTTGAGGTGGAAAGTTGCTAAAGAGATGGTTGAGGTATGCTGAAAACCTCAAGGCCACAGAAGGAAAGATGGTTTATGTCTGTGAACCAGAGATTGGGAGAGGTCTCGATGATGACAAATTTGAATGGGGATCAACTGAGGATCTCAAGAGCTTCCAGTAGGGCAGAGAAGAGGAAATTCTAGATTGCCAAGAAGGCAATGAGTTGATATCAACTGAAGATCTCACGGACTGTCATGAGGACAGCCAGGAAACTTTGCATTTCCAGCTGGGCAATGATAAGAGGTCGCTGTGGGATCTCAAAGACTACCAGGAGGGCAGCGGAAGCATCTCAGATTGTCAGGTGGGCAGAGATGAAAGTTTGAGACTGTCTGAAAGTCTCGTGGACTCGGAGGTGAGTTCAATTCAGCAAGGAGTGTTGATGAAGGTGGGATCAGTTGATCTCATAGTCTGCCAGGAGGGCAGCAGAGACATCCCATATTGCCAGGTGGGCAGGGATGAGCAGGAGAGTTTTGATCAGCCTGGGGAGCTGACAAAACAGGTAGATTCGGATCAGCAGGAGCAGCTGATAGAGGAGGAAGGTCAGGATAATATTCTGATGATTGGGGGAATTGGAATATTCCTACCATTTGCCCAGGAGGAGGCATAAATTTGTGTTGCAGGTGCAACAATAGTAGAAGAATAGTCACAACTGAGGATGACTATCAAGGAGGAATTGGAGCAGATATCTGAGACTTCCCAAGCAGATGAAGAAGAGAACGAGCATTCTGAGGAATGGCTCGATATTTTCAGCAATGTAGCTGAAGAGACTGCAACATGGGAATTTGCAGCAGAAGAAGAAGAGGCAGACAACATTTGCTTTGCTGATCTGTGGGAGCAGATTGAAGCCCTGGAAGAGAGGGTGAAAGTGCAGGGCGTGCACATCCAACAAGTGAATTTGGAAGCTGATGAAGGAGACATGGGAGATCATGGTGATCTGCCCATGTGCCGAAAATTTTTGCAGCTGAGGAGACCGCAAAAACAGGACCAGCCATGGGAGCAGCTGGACGAAGTGATCGAAGAGATCATGGAGATGATGATCTGATCAGCAGATACTGTCAGCAAGGAAAGGCTAAACAGGAAGAAGGAAGCAGCAGTAGCACAGTAGCAGCAACAACAGCTGGAAGATGGAGCAGATGGGAAGCTCCAGATGTTTGTTTGGGATCCAGGAGGATTTCCAACCTCTTAGAGGGGAAGCGCATGAGAAGGAGCTCATGATTTTGCAGCTGAGGAGTTTGATGCAAGAGCATCTCTCCACGTCAACCAGCCAGCCAGCCAACCACGTCAGCGCGCATGCATTCAAAGCTGAAAGAGAGGCGCAGCCTCATTTAAATTTGAAATTGAATGTAATTAAATGTTTAGGCTAGTGAGCCATAGAAGCTGTGCCTTTGAGAAGGCGTTAGGTAGATCAACTTTAATGCTAGATAGGCTTAGATCTAGATCCAGGCGCTAGACTAGACAACCATTGATTGTAATTTATTAGAGTAGGTGAACCTGGAGGGAAGCGCTCGATGAGCCCCTTAGGTAAAAGATATTTTGAGATCTCATTTTGAGGGAGGAGAGTTAGATGAGTCAAGTTGAGTAGAAGAGAAGAGCCGAGGAGAGCTCAGGAACACCATTGTAAAGATATAGGCATTTTGCCATTTTTAATACAAGCAACGGTTTTTCCTGCATAAGTTTTGTGTTATATGGGTGTCTGTGAGTGTTCCTTTTATGCTGTAGATGTATATGTTGGTGCATTTGTAGGGAGTTTGTGTGATTTCAGGGTGAAGGTCTTTGAGGCTTCACACCAGGAGGGTGTGATAGAACGTTGCGGGTTCTGAGAGCCATGCACAGAGGATGCACTTCTGAACTCTGCGGAGTCAGACAGAGACATGTTGCAGCACAGAAACCAGAATCATCAACTCAGGGAAGACCTCAAGGTTGTTGAATACCTTGGAGGCAAGGCTGTGTATGAGAGACACAGTTGCAGACATAATTCTGTTGTGAATTCTGTAAAGCTTTGCCAAGTGGGCATTGAGCATATGCACAGTGGTGCTGAGGAAGGAACACTGTTGTGAGTTTAGGAAGAAGAGACAGAATCTATGAGAAGTTATGTAGAGCTCTGCCAGGTGGGCATTGAGCAGGTACATAGGTGCACAGAGGACACAGAACTGCTGAACGTTCTGTGGAGAAGATACTCCGCCAGGAGGGCGTCGAGGAAGTGTTCAGATAGGCATAGAAGAGAAGAGAACTATTTGAGTTATCCTACTTGAAGGACGAATCCACTGAAGGATCTTCACTGGGTTGCTGAAAAACCAGAGAGAGACTCAGCAAGAGGTTTCTTGAGCAAACAGAGAGACAGGAAGGCATCTTTATTCTCCATCCGTGGGAGAAGAAAGGAAAAATCCCTCAAGGGGTCTGAGTGTTCGAAGAAGCTCAGGATGGATGGCACCAATGAGTGCATCTGAAGACTCTGCAAGGAGTGCAGGAGTTGGGAGAATACTTTGAGGATTCAAAGACGGAAGCTCAGGAAGGGCAGCGTTCTCATACGCACAACAAAATTCACAGTCGTGGAGTTTGCGGAGACAAAGAAAAGGTCGAGGCCTTTGAGAATGTGAATTTCTCCTAAGTTTGGGAAGAAAACGCAGAGGCTCAGGAGAGCACAGCTACCATCGGATCGACGGAGAAAAGAAATATGGACCGTTGATTTCTATGTCCAGGAGGAGTTTAGGAGGAGCCTACAGAAGGAGGATACCGTCAGCCATCGGATCTCACTCAGAAATCTCGTCAGCCATTGGATCGGGAGGAGGCGCACATAGTTTAGCCTCTGGAGGAGCGCGTAAGAGGAATAAATTTGAGCCGTTAGATCTGGAGCAGGTACCCGTCAGCCTTCAGATTGGACTGGAGCTACACGAGGTTTACCATCGGTATAACAGCCATCGGGAATTCGGGATTCTCGAGGGCAAGAAAATCGAGACACCTCAAGTCTCGAACCACTAGAGTGATCTAGACCGTCCGTTAGCGAAGACACGTGGCGGAGATCGAGTGAGAGTCGGGATATGGGCCATTAGGAAATCGAAGTTCCTAAGGTTGAAAGAATTGAGACATCATAAGTCTTGAAATCCCAGAGAGATCGGGACCGTCCATCAGAGAGGATGCATGGCAGAAATCGGCGCCATCGGGAAAAGTTCCGACAAGAAAGTTGTGATCGGTGTTTGAGCCATCGCGATATCGGGGATCCCGTAGACAAAGTGTTTGTGCACTTTGGAATCGCGAAACGCGATACCTCGATGAGTGGAGGCTAGATGTCAGCATGACGGAAAGGAAAGAAGGAGCCATTGGGGAAGCCAGCTGTCAGCGTATCGAGGAAGGAAGGAGTCACCGTTTAAAGGGCCAACTGTCAGCATAATAGAGAGTCGGGACTCAAGGAGTCGCGAGTCCCGTGGGCATATGCATTTAGGCATCGAAAAACCTAAAACCCCGACGAGGGGTAAAGTTTTGGTCACATGGTAATGGTCACGTGGACTAGGGGCTGAGCTAGGAGGGCTAGTTGAAGTTAAAGCACGTCGGGAATCGGAGGATCACGGATCCAGGGGACGATTGCATTTTGACATCGAAAACCCTGAAACCCCGACAGAAAGACATAAGGCTGCGGTCTTATGAGAAGTGGTCACATGGACCAGAGCCTAGCCAAGAGGGGCTAAGGGCAGAAGAGATCTCATCAGAGTTCGAGAGATCGCGGGAATGAGAGTTCTCGACATCAGAAGGGAGGAAAACCCGAACCCCGAAGCTGAGTCGGGGAAAATCACGGTTAAGTGCAGAGAGCCGTGGGGGATTAGAAAGGACCTGTGGATCAGGTATTTTCACAGGGATTCCATTGGGAGTCCAAAGAGCTAATTCGGTTCGCATGAGAATTTGAACGATCCTTAAGACCGGGAGGTCAGGCGCAGAGACCCTGCGGGGTATGTAGGAGTGTCAGCGGTGTCATCAACATCATTAGCATCAATACACAGAGAATAGACATAAAACCATGAATTTGAATCAAATCTTTCTTCTATTAATTCAAATGTCTGTACATGGATGTCTTTACAAGTTCCCTGCATGCTCTTGCTCTCTTCGACAATGTTGCTTCATAATGAAATCTTACAAATGCACAATGAGGGTGTCTATATCCTGTTTCCCTCTTACGCTCTCAAACAGTCTAATCTAGAATTAAATTCTATCTACTTTACATTAACTATCTTAAATGCCTCTACCTACTAAGGACGAGAGCAATCCGCTCAAGGTCCATTACAATATACAAGTGCGCTTCATTAAATGTCTACATTTATGTTTGCGCAACAATTCCAAAGCTATTTCAAAATTTGTGCTGGCTTGTCCAGCTGTCCACTTGCATTCTGCGCTGGCTCGCTTGATGTGTTGGTGATGCTCCTGCATCACCAGCCCTCAGTGTTTTTAAAATTAGAAATAACATTCTCATACATCCTTATTGCAGCATCCCTCAACTCGAGAGGCACTTTTATCTCTTCCAACCTATTTCGAAGGTTTTTCCTAGGAACCATGTCAAAAGCTTTTCTAAAGTCAACAAAACAACAAAAAATATTGGTTTTAGTATTGCGAAACTCCTCTGCAATGATCCTAAAGGTAACAAGATGATACACAGTTGAATGATATCTCATAAACCAGGCATGGCCTTTATCTCTTTTACCATGACTTTCTAGCCAAAGGCTAATCTTCTTTTCCAAAATAATTCCATAAAGCTTGGCTAAAATCACGCTAATCATAATGGTCCTATAATTAGAGGGAATGTTTCTATCCCCATCTTTAAAAATAGGAACAATGAGTTTTTGCATCCAGGGTTTAGGGAAGCCCTACTTGACTGCTAAATTGAAGAGCTTCTGTATGTGAGGGATAAAGATTGGCCCTCCGATTTTTAAAATTTCAGCTTGGTAGCCTTCAATGTCCTTAACTTTCCCATTTGCAAGCCACTTAACCCCGAACTCTATGTCATTTAAAGAAAAAACTTCTTTATTTTTTAGGGACAATAGGAATGGTGTCCATGACATTAGGGAACTCATAAAGACTTTTAAGGTAGGAATTCCAGTCCCTTAAGGGAATCCTATTATTTTCTTTAGTTTTACGTTTTAGAATTTAGATCCAAAACTTCTTAGGATCTAGCTTATAATATTCTTGTGTTTCAATCTCTCACACACATGAAAATTGAAATGATAAAAACACTTAAAAAAAATGATTTTCTTATTTTAAAATTTAATAATAATATTAATAATTAATTAATTAATTAATTTAATAATTAATTAANGACTTTCTAGCCAAAGGCTAATCTTCTTTTCCAAAATAATTCCATAAAGCTTGGCTAAAATCACGCTAATCATAATGGTCCTATAATTAGAGGGAATGTTTCTATCCCCATCTTTAAAAATAGGAACAATGAGTTTTTGCATCCAGGGTTTAGGGAAGCCCTACTTGACTGCTAAATTGAAGAGCTTCTGTATGTGAGGGATAAAGATTGGCCCTCCGATTTTTAAAATTTCAGCTTGGTAGCCTTCAATGTCCTTAACTTTCCCATTTGCAAGCCACTTAACCCCGAACTCTATGTCATTTAAAGAAAAAACTTCTTTATTTTTTAGGGACAATAGGAATGGTGTCCATGACATTAGGGAACTCATAAAGACTTTTAAGGTAGGAATTCCAGTCCCTTAAGGGAATCCTATTATTTTCTTTAGTTTTACGTTTTAGAATTTAGATCCAAAACTTCTTAGGATCTAGCTTATAATATTCTTGTGTTTCAATCTCTCACACACATGAAAATTGAAATGATAAAAACACTTAAAAAAAATGATTTTCTTATTTTAAAATTTAATAATAATATTAATAATTAATTAATTAATTAATTTAATAATTAATTAA
>SNQJ01S0044783.1:21046-33717 GCA_010110895.2 Picea sitchensis | reverse complement strand
TAAATGTATCATAGATGCAACCATAAACACAGATATACAGTAATACACGATTTCTATTAATCAAAGAAATGTACAGAGACTGTAAAAATACAGAGTGAAAGACTCGCTAGAATGGTGGCAGCTTATCTCTGAGAAGAGATGTGGCGGATACTTGCATTCGCAAGAAGATGATTACAATGAGGCTCGGAAGGCATTTTTACAATATACGGGAATGCCAAAATTCCTAGACATCCAAAAACCTAACCCTAGGAGATGAAGTGCCAAAAATCATGTGGGCCCCGTTTGGGTATGTTGGTGCATCAACTTCCCGGGGTCGTAACTTTTGCATACGATCTCTGTTTTAGGCGTGTGATAGCTTGTTGGAAAGGTATCATCGAGGAGATTCATTTTGGGGGATTGATCATGCCTTTGTATATAATTGAGAACCTCTATCTCGAAAAAACTTCATTTAGGCCCTCAAAATGGCCCCGGAAGTTAAAACCTGCTAAAAATAGTAAATTGCCAAAATGGCCAAAAAACTGTTTTGAGCCATTTGGAAAAGGTGGGTGGCCCTCGATATCCACCTGGATCAATTAAATCCATAGAGGATGCATACAAGTTGTGTGATATGGAAAGAACATCTATGAACAACTGTTTGACTAACGGGTTTCTGAACAACTTGATTCATTTTACAAGGTATCTTGTTGTTGGATTCAACCAAGTCGAAGATTTACATTGTCATGGAGTACGTTAATGGAATGGAGCTCTTCAACTGGATTGTCCACAAGGGGATACTGAGGGAAGAGGAGGTGAGGAAGCATTTTCAACAACTGATAAGCATAGTTGACTTCTGTCATAGCCGAGGTGTGTACCATCGAGACTTGAAGCTGAAGAACGTGTTATTAGACAACAATGGGGACGTGAAGGTCTTTGATTACATATTGAGCACGTTGTTGAAGAAGTTCAGGAAATATGACCTCCTCCACACCCTCGGATGAGGATAACAGTCCAGCAACCGACGAAGGTTCATTGGTTTCTCCGGGGCTTCAATCCTCCACAAGCCAATAATGATATCGATGTTTCACTCCTCGACAATGTTGACTCCTCCTTCTCCACCCCCGAGCTGGATGATGTTGACTCTACCTTTCGACCTGACTTGCCTCAATGCCTTCGACATCATCTCCCACTCTTGAGGGTTCAGTCTCTCCATGATGTTCAAGAATAATGATGTGAAGCAGGAGAAGGAATCGAGCTTCACGTTGACTCAACCGATGTTGATCATCATGTAGAAACTAGAGGAGATCGTCATGCTATTTTGGTTCATCTTTCAGAAGTCAAAGTACTTTAAGGTAAGGTTGCAGGGGTTGTTTCAGTTCAACTTTAAGAATTCGAAGGAATTTAAGGTGAATTTGTAGGGTCTACGGAGGGGCGGAAGGGAAATTTGTATATAGATGCAGATATTTTCAAAGTCACGCCTTCACTCTTTGTGGTGGGTATTTTCTCTTCGTGTTGGATCTTCCAAAAATAGATGGGGAAATACGATGAAGTATAGTAAGTTATGTATCCAGGAGCTCAGGCCAAATCTCAATCAAATCATCTTTCAAATGGAAGGATGACCAGTCATTAATATTGATGGATTTATGTTATACCATGGCATTAGGTAGAAGACTTGCATGACATTAGATCGTGGTGTTCAGTGAAGGAGAACATGGAAATATTCATGCAGATAGCCATTGAGCGCTGAGGAGGTGAAAAGGTCGAGGCAACAAACAATTTTAGTGGTGGCAGAAGGTAGTGGTGGAAAAAGGTTGAGGCAGAGTGGCACCACAGCTCAATGATGGCATATGCAGTGCCAACCAATTAGAAATTTTTTTTATAATTATTTTTAAACCCATACAAATGTAAAAAATAAATTAGCACACACTAGGGCTAATTAAGTCAAATCATACAAATGTAAAAAATAAATTAGCAGACACCAGGGTTCATTAAGTCAAATCATACAAATGTAAAAAATAAATTAGCACACACCAGGGCTAATTAAGTCAAATCATAGTGAGCAAAACAATAAAAAATTCAATGGTTTTATTTGAAAAAATAAAATAAAAATTTTACTTTCCAAAAAATTGGAAATAATACATGTTTTTTAGAAAACTTACAAAAAACTTAGTGGAAAGTTATACTCCTCCAAAAAGAACCTATTAATACGACAAAACAAACCATGTAATACTAAGTCAACGATAGTTGACCTCCAAGTCGTTGCTATAGTCCCTCGCTTGAGGAAGGGACTAATACAGGTGAGTTTTTATGGAAAAAAGGTGAGGTGTACTATTTTCTATTTTTTATTATGCACACGGTATAATATGTGACGAATCTCCTTTATATGGGTGGAGAATGATATAAGGTGAATATTTTTTAAAAAGGGGTTTTTTAAGATATACCTTGTTTTAAAAGTTATATTTTTGGAGCTTAAAACTTTTCTTTTTGAATTCAATCTTGGATTTTAAGATTTGTTCATCCATTTTAAAAGAGCTCAATTTAGTATAAGATATGGTTGGGGAGGTTATGGAGAAAGTGTAGAGTTCTAAGTTTGAGGTGGATAAATTCAACGGTAAGATTAGATTTGTGCTATGGAAGCTCAAGATGCGGGATCTTCTTGGGTAACAAGGATTGCAAAAGGATTTGGCCGGAAAGACAAAGAAATCGACAAGCATGAAAAATGAGGACTGGGAAGATCTGGATGCAAGAGACCTTGGTACCATTCATGTGTGTTTGGCAGATGAAGTGTTGTTTAACATCATTGAAGAGTAGACAACAACAAGTTTGTGGAACAAACTGGAGAGTCTGTATAGGACAAAGTCCTTAACAAATGGAATCTTCTTAAAGAGGCAATTGTACATCTTACGGATGAAAGATGGTACAAAAATTGTTGATAACTTAAATATTTTCAATACACTAATTTGTCAATTATCTAGTATGGAAGTAAAGTACAGATATGAGGACAAGGGAGTTACGCTATTGTGCTTGTTCCCTAAGTCTTGGGATCATATGGTCACATATATGTGGTAAAGTTCAACAAATTCCATTCATTATGACATTGTTGTGGGAGCTCTGTTGTCTGAGGAAATGAGGAGAAGATCCAGTAAAGAAACCTATACAATAGAAGTAATGGTGGTCAGAGGATGATCTACAAAAGGAGGGAAAGATCAGAAAGTTACAACCAGTTCTAAGTCAAAAGACAGTAAGGGTAAGGGAAAATGTTGGTTTTGTGGAAAATCTAGGCATCTCAAGAAGGATTGTTTGAAAAGACAACAATCATCTAAAGAGGCCCCAAAATAGAAGCAAATTCAACTGCAACAACTTTAGGTTCAAGTATAGTTGATGAATTTTTATCTGTCTGTTGTGTCTCACCACCTGTGTTCACATAGAATTTGTAGGGTGGTGATGGTTGAGTCACCGTGAAATAAAAAAAAATTGTGTTTAATTTGGAGTTGTAAAAATTATTGATTGCATGTAAATGATAATATGTCTGTAAGACCTGGACAGGCATATGTACCCCTAGTTTATTGCGTCACCTATGAAAATTCTATACATGGATTTAGGTAGATTGAATATGTGAGGGGGGCATGTATGTTGATTTAGTCTTAATTTGGTGAAAGAGTTAATGAGTTAAATCTGTTTTTTAGGTCAAAGTAGGTGGTTTTTCGAGTCCATGTTTTTTTGGTATCTTGTGGTATTGTGTCCATGGATTGGATGTAATGAATCCTATAAAAGGCTTGGTGAACTCCATTGTAAATGGGATTGGAGGTAAGAAATGAAGGATTAGTTGGCCAGATTTGGTCAAGGGAATGTTCATGTTAATATGGAGCATTGAGACTCCAGTGTGAAGTCCTTGGATGTGAGCGAAAAAGGTTCACTTGGGTTGGTTTGGTTGGATTTGGTCAAATTTGTTTGAATGAAAAGTTTGAGGTGGATCAGTGTGTTTAGGTTAGAAAGGTGGGTTCGTAGAAAGGTTGATATGTTGCTAGGTCAATCAAGTGTTTGAAAACATATGATAAAGGTAGGTTCATATCCATGGAACTTGGAAAGTATTGCAGAGAATTTGGGATCGAATAGGCATGTTCAGTAATGCCAAGTTACAACAATAGTTGTGGAAAGAAGCGCTTCTGCTATCTGGTAACTCGATCACCATCAGTTGCATAAGATTGGAATATTTAGGAAGAGGTATGAACATGTCATCTGGCGATTACTCAAATGTGAAATTATCCGATTGTGATGCTTATGTTTTTAATCAACATGTTAATGGATCCATAATGTGGGATCCCACTACCCACAAAATCATCATGGATAGAGATGCAGTGTTTGATGAATCTCCTTTTATAAAATCAGACATAGTAAAATATGAAAGGTTCAAAGAATGATCGGTAGTATAAGGGTGTTTGGAAGGTATTGATTTCCATGAAGGTTTCTCTCCAGTTGTTAAAATCTTTTTTCTATTCATGTTGTGTTAGCACTAGTTGTGTTAGTACAACTAGATGTTAAAATTGTTTTACATGGAGTTTGTTGGATAAGGGGATGTATATGGAACAACCATAATGGTTAGTTAAGGATCACAACATAATATTTGTTTGCAAACTCAATAATCATTGTATGGCCTGAAGCATTTCAGACAAATGGTACAAGATGTTTGATTCCTTCATGGTGAGACAAATTTTACAATAAGTGAGTTTAACCATTGTGTTTATGGTATATTCATTATCTTGGTGTTATGTGTTATGCTTGTTTCAAGCAAAAACATGGTTGAGGTCAACAGGTTGGCTCATTTTGTTAGGACGTCTGTTATGAAGGATATGGGAGCAACAAAATAAATATTGGGCATGGAAATACATAGAGACATGAAATATGGTAAGCTTGGTTTTCACAATAGAAGTATGTGGTGAAGATACTCACGAAATTAGGTATGAATAATGTGAAACCAATAAAATACCTTTGGCTTTCCATTGTAAGTTTTCTTCGGGTTTATGTCCTAACTAATGAAGAAGAAAAGGGTTATATGTCTAGAATATTATATGTTAGTAGGAAGTTTGATGATCGCGATGGGAAATGGTCAACATTTCACATGAAGTTGGTGTTTTCAGTAGACACATGGAAAAACTAGGTGAAGAGCATGGAAATGGGTGCTTCAAACATAGAAGCGCAAGTATCACCAACAATGATTGCAACGATTTAGTATGTGGTTGTGATTCATGAGATTTGGACAAGAGGAGACCTACCTCAAGTTATGTCTTGCAAGAATGCAAGGATCTATTGGGTAAGTTTAGACAAGTATAGGATGAGGTGTTATGTGGTAATCAAAGTGTTTTGCATTTGAATAATAGTCCAGTGTATCAAAATGGACAAGTGCATCGACTTATAAGACAGGTCACTGATGGAGGCAGAATGGTCCATACAGGAATGAATTAGGCATACATGTTCACGTAACAGTACTATTAGAGAATTTGTGGAGTTGTGATGATTTTTGGCTTCTCTTGGCTTTCAATAAAGGTGATGAATAAATTTGGGCATGATATATTAGGTAAATTGTTGTCAAGGTGGAGATTGTTGGAAACATGCCAACGAATTTCCCATGTGGTCACATGCACATGCATGCAACTATATTTATATTGTGCATGCATCCACTCTTCAGTGAACAAGTTGTGTATCTATTTGATCTATTTATGATCATTTCATGTAACTATGTGATAGATGTTATATATACGAGCATACCCATAGAGGTGAAAGTGAAATGCAATGTAGTGTGTGAACAAGACACAATATTGTGGAGTGCGGTGTGTGTGTAGAGAGGAGAGGATGGTTGTATGCATGGGTTGGATATTGTAATTCTCCCTTGAATAATAAGAATATTGATTATCATTTCCCTATGGTTTTTCCCATATTGGGTTTCCATGTAAATCACTATGTCAATTTGTGATTGTTGTTCTCAGCTTAATCTTGGTTTTATATTCTTTGCTATTATAATCTTGTTACATTTTTGCTTCCGCTGCCTAACAACATTCTAATTTGTGAGAATATTCGAAGTGGTTTTGGAAGGAGCTAATTATCTCATTGAATGATCTCTCATGACATTGGAGAGAGATGGATATTCCAGAGCTCATGGGGATCCATATCTTTTGAGCCAAGGGACACTATTTTAAGGAATCCAAAAGGAGGAACAAAACCAAACATGAATGATCTGAATTTATGAGTAGAAAAAAATGACTACATGTTATTAACAAGTTCTTAACAAAAAATAACAGAGATACAGTAAAACTGGTTTTCTATTCAATAAGGAAATAAGCTGAAACTGTAAAATGTAGTGGAAACAAGCTTGTTGGAATGGTGGTAGCTTATCTCTGAGAAGAGATGTGACGACTATGCTCATTCGTAAGAAGATGATTACAATGAGGCTTTGGAGGAATTTTTACAATAAACAGGAATGAAAAAACCCCCAAATATCCAAACACCTAACCCTAGGAGATGAAGTGCCAAAAGTCATGTGGGCCCCGTTTGGGTAAGTTAGTACATCAACTTCCTAGGGTCGTAACTTTTACATACGATCTATATATTAGTTGTATGATATCCCATTGAAAAGGTATCATCGAGGAGATTCATTTTGGGGGAAATATCAAAGAAACTTACATATTTCTCCTCATTTTCCCAAAAAACATCGTTTAGGGCCTCAAAACGGCTCCAAAAGTGAAAAACTGCTAAAAATAGTAAATTACCAAAATTGCCAGAAAATTGTTTTGAGCCAGTTGGAAAAGGTGGGTGGCCATCGATATCCACCTGGATCAATCCTCCCTCCTTAGGAACAATGGTCTCCATTTCGTTAAGTTCCCCCATTAGATGAGGAAAATTATACTGAATTTGGGCCCAGGTGAGCCACTTGCTTTTGTGCAGGAGCTTCCCTACTTTGATGACTCGATAAAGTTGGATCCTTTGCTATCGAGTTCCCTTGATATGTTGGCCCAGACGACACAAAAACTCATCCCGAAGATGGAAATTATCGACAACTGCATTGGCACCCAACATTTGGTAGGTGGTGGCGAAGTCTGGTTCTGTCTCATAGAGTTGGGGCCATCCAGAGGTATCATGGCCACAAGAGTCTAGCATCGTGGTGAGTGTTGTGACTGGTGGTCTACTGAGGCAATCAACGACATGATTGGTGCTTCATGTTTTATACTTGATGTTGAGGTGGAATTGCTGCAAGTATGTGGACCACTTTTGATGATGGTCATTCTACAATTTTCCTTGTGTCTTCATGAATTACAGTGGCTTATGATCAGTGTGGATGACTTTATCCTTCCAAAAAATGTAATTTCTCCACTAGCAGCAGGCTTTCACAATGGAGTACATTTATTTTTCATAAGTCAAGTATTTACAGACAACATCTGATAGTGTCTCACTATGATAGGCCACAGGGTGGTCGTACTGAGTGAAAAAGGCACCCACAACATAGTCTGAAGAATCTGTCTCAATATCAAACGATTGTTGTAGGTCTGGTAGTGAAAGTACTGGGGCTGAGCACAAGAGTTTATTCAAATCATCGAACGCTTGTTGTTGGGACCGGCCCCACACAAATTTTTCCTTCCCACCACCCCTTGTTTATTTGGCTAAGGGCCCATGCAATATGGGAGAATACCAACACGAACCTGCGGTAGAAATTGGCAAGGCCCAAAAAGCTCTGAAGCTCAATGAGTGTGGTTGGGGATGGCCAGTCATGAATGACTTGGATCTTGGCTGGATCCACATGTACGCCATGTTGATCAATGATGTAGCCTAGGTAATGGACCTTGTCCATGCCGAAGGAGAATTTTTTCAATTTGGATTATAGCTTTTTCTATCGTAGGGTGTGCATAACCTGTTGAATATGCTGCAAGTGTTCAACCCAAGTGTTTCTATAAATGAAATGTTTGTTGGCATGATTTATAGGAAATCATGTGCTTGTAATTTATGGCAAGAACAACAGTGATGATGTCATGATTACAGGTAGAGAGTGAAAAAGGAATAAAATCTCAGGAGGAATAGCATGAGTTATGCAAATATCACAGCTCAGAAAGGAAAATGCAATACATAAATGAATGAAGACTAAAATCTCAGAAGAGATGGCGCAATAAAACTCATATGTAAAAACGCGAGGAGGTTACAGGGAGAGTTAGGACAACCATTAGATCTAGGATAAGAACATGTGCCACATGAGGATCCATGTCAGCAAGGACACATGGCACAATCAGACAATGACAAGTGTCAAGTTGATAATGACGTAACTAAGTGACATCACTCTGAAGGAAAGAAGGGGTTTGATATTTTAAATCTTCAAATTCTGTATATCTGAAGGAGATCTCGACTATTGATTCGAAAGGGAGACATGTCAATGGATTGACAACTTCGAAAGATTGACGTACAGAAAAAAGAACGGGTTGAGATTTGAAATCTCTGAAGTCCAGAGACTCGCAGGGGATTGTGACCATCGATCCAAAAGGGACACATGTCGTTGGATCATGGACTCCGGGTGAAATGCTCCGGGAGAAAGCAGAGTTTGAGAATCGAAACTCCCAAAGCCCGAAAAGCGAAATCAATCTCGTCCGTTGGTTTGGAGGGCCACATGTCCCCTGATCATTGAGACTAAGGATCACGCATGGACAGAGGAAAGAAGGCAGGAAAGGAAGATAGATCAGAGCCGTTGATAGAAGGAGCATCATCAATATTGTGAGATCGACGGTCCCGTCACATTGTGGGGCCAAAACATGCTCGGGACTTAATTTTTCATGAGCAGGCCGCAATCGAAACCACAGTTTTGGAGAAAGGATGCATTGAGGCTCGTAGTGAATTATGGGGTGAAAAGCGGGTTGCCCTCAAATCACCTATGGACGTGCCCGCAATTGCGTGGTCACATGAAGTTCATAGCCCAAGGTTATATCATGAAAAGGAGCTAGCACTCACTAAACGGAGATTGGGAAGCGCCTTTTGAATAGGCGTTTGGTCACCGTCGATGGTCACATGAAGGAAGGGGATTAGAAGCCAAAGAAGCAATAATTGACTGGCTATAACTGCAACAATGGAGTGATTGTATCTGCCAGAGAATTTGAGGAGATACAAGGTGATCACCAGAGGAGATGAAGAGTCTCTAGGTAACTTCCAGTGGAACGAAGATTGATCATAGAGACAATTGACAGATGGAAAAGTGTCAAAGTCTGTAACTACAAGAGAGAGGGTAAGCCCAACTATGACAGAGAAGATGAAGTGTCACACTACCAGAGAAGGCAAAGAATCTCAGGATAAGCCACTGATGATGAACAAACTCAGTATAACTGCCAAAGAAGATGAAGAGTTTCCATGATGATTAGGAAGAGGACTCGACGTGAGAAAAATATGCAGAACATAGAAGTGAAGTGATTATGCTCGTTAGCTATGTAGTTGTGAGGAAGAGATGGAGTGAACAACCCATAGGGAAGAACAATGACATAGTGAAGAGCATGCAGAGGCATAGTGCATAGAATATAGATGGTGCACAGAGCATAAAATGTAGTGAACCAGCAAAGCGCATGGGATGAGAGCAAAAAGACACTGATGTAGGTAGAGAAGAGAAGTGTAGAAGAACAATGATGAGACTTGTAAGCCATTGATAAATGTTGTATCACTATGTTAAATTTAAGAAAGAAAATATTTATATTTCAGGGTGGTAGGGAGGTGCTAGGGAGGATTGTTTTCCTCAGAGTTTCAAGTGGGTTCTTGAACACAGGGAGTTGTAGCTTCCATCTGGTTGCATCTAATAAAACCAGGGTGGCAGGGTGGTAGCCTCAAGAGGAGTTGGAGCTCATAAGAATGATAATGTATAGAAAATAAATATTAATTATCATATCNCCAACAATTGGTATCAGAGCCAGTTCCTTTTATCTAAGGGTAGATCCTAGAGCTTAAACATGAATAGCCATGAAGGAACTTCAACCAATAAGGCCCCCATTTTTCTTGCAACAAACTTCACCTTCTGAAAAGTTAGGATGAGAACCTACATAATGGCCCTAGGTGTAGATGTCTGGGATGTGGTAGAGACTGGTTATGTAAAGCCAATTGTACTAGCTTCTAAGGATGACAAGCTAGAATTTAGCTTCAACTCTAAGGCTATGAATTATATTCTAAGTGGGCTTGCAGAAACAAAATTTTTAAAAGTCATGCACTTAGAATCTGCCAAATAAATGTGGGACAAACTCATCAGTATTTATGAAGGTAATGAGAAGGCAAAGGATGCCAAGATTCAAACCTATCGATTATAGTTTGAACAAATAAAGATGAAAGAGGATGAAACTATTGGGAAGTACTTTTTGAGAGTTGAAGAATAAGTAAATGCAATGATAGGACTTGGTGAAAAAATTGAGGATGTCTCTTTAGTTCATAAAATTTTGAGATCTCTGCCAAATAGGTTCAACCCAAAGGTCTCTCTTTTATAGAAGAACTTAATGATCTAAAATCTCTTTCTATTGACCAACTCCTAAGAAATTTGACTGCCTATGAAATGAGGATATGTAAAGATAAACCTACCTCTAGAGAAGCATCATTTATAACAGATAAGAATGAGGATTCTGAGCCTAATGAAATTGAAGAAAAATTTGTGAGAAGACTAAAGAAAGGATCAGGAAAGTAACAAGGAAAATTTCCCTTCAAATGTTTTAACTGTGGAAATATAGGTCACTTTGCATCTAAGTGTCCACACAAGAAACATGATCAGAATTCTTAAGGTGAAAAGAAGTACAAACCCAAGAGATTTGGTAAAAAGAAACATTTATGTGTAAACAATGATGACTCTTCAGAAGACACAGATAATGACTCTTCCTGTGAAGATAAGATTAATGAATTTATTCTTATGTCCAAAGAGGACTATTATAATAAAATCACAGGAAGTGATGTTGACGATGAAGAAGATGTAGTTGACTTGGAAGGATAATTGATCAGTGCTCTAGAAGAAATTGCTAGACTCAGATCTAAGAATAATAAGCAAAAACAATTGTTGATACAGTTTGAGAAAGAAAATAAAGAACATGATGAAGACTTTGCCCTACTAAAAGTGGAATTAGAAGAGGCAAAGAAAATAAAGGATATTATGAAACAACAGTTATTAGAAAAAAGGGCAAGATGTGAAGCCTTGGAAGAAGAGGTAGTAAAAACCAGAAAAGAGGTGGAGAAGTTTAAAACATTGTATCTCCAAAATATTCCAAGCATTAAAGCCACAATAGAACTAAGTGACATTTCGAGCAAAAAAAGAACTCCTTTGTTGAAGACTGGTTTAGGTTATGTAAATGGTTCAAGCAGCAAACAACCAGAAAGCAAAGAGCTAGTAAAGATGATCAAATTCCAAGTCAGTAGACAATCAGACCATGACAGTACTCTGTCACCAAAAGATAATAAAGACAATATGATCCCTAATAAAAAAAAAAGAGATCAGAATATGGAGCAACAAATTCCAAGAAGAAGGCCATCCTTCAGGTACCAAAATTTCTTCCATGGTTACTATTTTTACTATTCTAATTTTGGTCATAAGATTGTAAATTGTCAAATTAATTTTAGAAACATGTAACCGAGGAGGTCAAGAAATAAACAATATTTACAACATAGAACTAAGCAGCCAATTAATAAACAACGTAGCACCACTCACTTTGACCTACTGAACAATGAGCTCGAATGTTATAATTTTCATAACTTCAGCCACAAAGTTGTAAATTTCCATCTGAAGTACAAGGCAGATCCAAGGATAAATTGTTTAGCTATAAATGCCAGCACATCGAAAAAGAAAGATAGTGAAAAATGTGGTCTAGTAATTTCAGCTCAAAAACAAAAAGACCCCTGGTATATAGACAATGGATGTTCCAAGCACATGAGTGGAGACAAGGGTAAGTTTCCGTCTCTAAGTAAAATCAAAATAGGAAATGTAACCTTTGGAAATGATGAACCAGGTAAAATCAAGGGTAAAGGGATGGTGAGTCTGAGTAATGGTAAAGGAAAATCCTAGAATGTTCTGCTTGTAGATGGGCTGAAAGATAATTTTCTTAGTGTAAGTCAAATGTGTGACAAAGTATGTGAAGTGGTGTTCACTTCCAAGGATTGTAAGATAAAGTCTGTAAACTCGGGTCAAGTGGTGGCTAAAGGCATAAGGAAAAAAAATAATGTATATGTGCTGAAAGAAGATAAAGAAGAGTGTCATCTAATAAAACATGATGAAAGTTGGTTATGGCATAGGAGACTTGGACATCTAAACTTTCACCACTTAATCAAGCTCAAAAATCTTGAGGTAGTAAAATATCTTCCAAGAATATCAAAGCCAAAAGACTCTATGTGTAAACCCTGCCAAGTAGGAAAGCTAACCATAACAGAGTTTAAATCCAAGAGCTCTACTTCAATAGAGAAATCACTCCAATTAGTTCATATGGATTTGTGTGGACCATCAAGACAGGAAAGCACACGGAAGGAAAACTAGTTTATGTTGATCATTGATGATTACTCTAGACTTACTTGGGTTTCTTTTCTCAAAGAAAAAGTTGAAGCATTTGAGCAATTTAAAATATTTAAGGCTTTAACTGAGAATCAAACAGGAAAGAGGTTAAAGGCAGTAAGATCAGACAGAGGAGGAGAATTTATGTCAAGTGATTTCAAGGAATTTTGTG
>SNQJ01S0044783.1:9022-20996 GCA_010110895.2 Picea sitchensis | reverse complement strand
TGAAAACCTTGGCAAGTATGATGACAGAGCTGATGAAGGCATCTTCTTAGGATATTCTACCAATAGTAAAGGATATAGATGCTTTAATAAAAGATTGCATAAATTAGTTGACTGCATTGATTTAAAGGTTGATGAAGGAGTTCCAGTAAGAGAGTTGATAAATATTGAGTCTAATACAAAGGACACAACTGACATTGAATATGAATAGGTCTAAGAATCAGATGGAGAAGAGACACCCAGACAAGAAGCGTCGGGACAACAATTAGCATCAAATCCTTCCTCCAAAATTACTCGAAAGAATCATCCTGAAAGTCAGATAATTGGTGAGAAAGACAAAGGTGTACAAACCAGGAGAAGGATAATCAAAGACACTGAGAAATATCATATGGCCTTCATATCCATGGAGGAACCCAAGAACTTTAATGAAGCCAGTAAAGACACAAATTGGTTAAAATCAATTAATGAGGAACTGGACCAGATTGAAAAGAATGACACCTGGGAATTGGTTCCTAGACCAACAAATAAAAATGTAATAGGATCAAAATGGGTCTACAAAAGTAAGATGAATGAGCAAGGAAATATTGTAAGAAATAAGGCTAGATTTCTCTGCAAAGGATATGCTCAAATAGAAGGACTGGATTTTGATGAAACATTTGCGCCTGTAGCAATATTAGAAGCTATCAGAATGTTCCTTGCATATGCTTGTCATAAATAGTTTAAATTCTATCAAATGGATGTCAAATCATCTTTTCTAAATTGAGATCTAAAAGAAGAAGTCTATATGGAACAATCAAAGGGTTTCCAACTGTCTGATAACCCTGACTTTGTCTACAAGATGAATAAATCCTTATATGGGTTGAAACAAGCTCCTTGTGCCTGGTATTACAGAATGGATAAGTATCTTTAAAAAAAAGGCTTCAAGAGAGGAACAATTGACAACAATATATATATCAAAACATAGGGTAATTATTTTCTCATTGTGTTGGTCTATGTAGATGACATCATCTTCGGAAGCAATAATTCTTCACTGGTACAATGGTTTTCTTCTACCATGCAGTATGAATTTGAAATTTCTATGATAGGGGAACCGTCATTTTTCCTTGGTCTACAAATTACTTAGAGGTCTAAAGGATTTAAGAGAAATGTTGAAAAGGTTTCAAATGGAAGATTCCATACCTATGGTCACTGGATGAAAATTAAGAAAGGATGATGACTCACCTAGTGTTGATCAGAGTTCATATAGGTCTATGATAGGAAACCTATTGTACATCACAACATCCCATCCATACATAATGCATGTTGTTGGAATGGTAGGAAGGTATCAGGTTGCACCTAACAGATTCATTTGTTAGCTATCAAAATAATATTCAGATACTTGAAAGGAACAATGGACTATGGCCTATGGTATCCTAGGAATCAAAATTTTCAACTATCAGTCTATTCAGATGTTGATTGGGCTAACTGTGTGGATAAAAGGAAAATCATGAGTGGAGGTGCATTCTTCTTAGAAGATTCCCTTGTATCACGGTTAAGAAATAAGCAAGGTTCCATTTCCTTATCAACTATAGAAGTTGAATACATTGCAACTGCCACTTGTTGTACCCAAGTATTGTAGATGATTCAGACACTTGCAAACTTGGAGGTAAAATATACTACACCGATCCCAATTCAATGTGATAATACTAGTGAAATCAGTATGTCAAAGAACCCTGTATTTCATTCCAAGACCAATCATATACCCATCAAGTATCACTTCTTGAGGGACCAGGTGACCAACACTGTTGTTTCTTTGCATTATATTCTATCCAAAGATCAAATTGCTAATATCTTCACTAAACTGCTTGCAAAATCTCAGTTTGAGTATCTATGCCAGAAGTTGGGTGTGACCCTATTATCAACCCAAGGGAGTCCATCCTGTCAGGTGTTAATAAATGAAACTATAGGATACATCCTCAAGCTTACAAACCTGTGAGATATGGAATATAGAAGCTATGTGAAGTCTTACTCTCAGCTTTCAAACCTGAGAGAAAGCCCCTAATAAAGGGTTCATGGTTCCAGTCTGGGACAGGGGCTAGGAATGTATATGGCCTCCTCCATGATGTGAGAGAGAATAACTCTATATTATTATCCAATGTAAGAGTGATCTGTTGAGTTAGGGAAATCCCGAAAAGAGTTGGGCACATCATCATGAGAATAAGAACGAAGATGATGTGATGGCATCCTATGAATAGAAGTAGAGTTGATGTGAAAAATCCATATGATCCTCCCGTTGGTGGAAGTGAGAAATAATATCTGTAGAGAAGACATGACTATGGATGATCATAAGTGCACGTGTGAGGACCTAACTCATCTGTGTAATACAGTGACTCAGGTCTATGGCATCCCTATGGATGTGGCCCCTAGTGGATGAGCACTAGTGGGTTTATCATATCCTTTGCTATATATATTGTTCAAGAGTCAGACCTACCTGTAACCTTAGTTATTGTGTAAAGGGTATAGGTTGGCCCTATCTTATTGTGTCTAAAGATAAACTGTAAAAGATAATTAATAGTAATAGTAATTATTATAATAATAAACAATTAATATGTCTAAGTGAAATAGGCCCTATTGTGCCAATAGACACTTCAGTTGATAGGAAAATTCTAATATAAGTAAGAGGAAATCTCATTTTTAGACACACACTCACTTGTAAGTTTTGGAAATTTCAGCAAGTACACTTCTTGGTCAAAGTTGCGCACCTTTCTTGGGCGCTAGGGTTTCTAGGTTTTATGCACCCTCTTGTGTGCTAGTATATTCTTGGTGGTAAAGGTATTTATCTTGAATATTATAAAAAAGTATTTGGCTGGGTTTTTCTCCCTTGTTTGAGAATGGTTTCCCAAAATACATCTTGTGTTCTTGCGCATGGTGCATCTTCATGTGATCTTGGTTGCTGCAGCATATATGGTTATGGTTAATTATTCAAATGGAATGAACTTCATGCTTAACCTAATGCTATGAAAAACTAACATGGTATAAGATCATAGGTCTTGAAAGAACCCATTACACACGCATTATTCACATCATTGTTGTCGTACAAGAAAATTAAGGCTTTTTATTGAAGAAGAGTTTCAGCCTCAAAACCATATAGAAAAGTGTGCCCTAACCCAAGGAACTCCTTGGAACATTCAGCAAACCTTTTCAATGGGTAGATCTCTTCGAAAGTGAAACCCTGGTTTTCACAAAGTACCAGAAGTACCAGAAAACCAGAAGTACCAGAGTACCAGAAGTACCAAAAAACTAGAAGTACCAGAAAACCAGAAGCACCGGTCCATAAATCTGTTGGTCAAGTTTGAGGGGGTAAAATTTGGATTTTCAGAAATGTGATTGCATGAGCTTACTCACTTCAACTCAGTGCATCTATCCCCTGTATCATAATTAGGGTTTCCTCATAAAACCCTAAGTTGCAGTTTCAGAATCAGTTGCAGTATCAATTGAAGTATCAGCTGTTGTACCAATTGCAGTCACCCTTGAAGTATTTTAAAGAGTTATTATAGCTACTACTAGATGGTGCCCCTACCTGCAAATGATATCAGAGGTATGTACTCACATATCTTTAAATTGTTAAGCTTTAAAGGGTATTTGCAGGAGAAGGGATCTCTTCCATATCTCCTGAAGGATCTCAAGATCCAACACATTCAGAGGAATAATGCAACCCGGGTTTGATTATTCTGATATGAATCTATTTTTTATGACATTATTTTTATCTAGGTTGCATATTGAAGCTATGACCATCATAATAACCTTTGGTAAAGATTAAAGTTGAGATCATAGAGTTTGTTTTCTAACCCAACCTTCCGTCAAGATAGAATATTGTCCTAGTACAAAAGACAGGTTAAAGAAAGCACTTATTATCTTAAGTGAAGGAGACTTGAAATAAAAACAACACACTGGAAGTGAAGACTCCAGGTTTGATTGTTGTAATTGTCATTCCTCTAACTTATATTTCTAAAGTTTGCTAAATCACAAATAGGTGTTGTAGATGTGATAGCAATCCTTAATTTTTTTTTATTCTAAAGATGTACTCATTATTCTCCTTTAAAAGACATTCTTGTTTTGGTTCCTCTTGTTTTCTTGTTCCAAACAGGTCAAGAAAACATGAAGATGCTTATCCTTCAGAGGGAGTCACATTGAGTTAGAGGGAGTTAAAACTATTTGAGAAAGAGGAAGAATAGAACCATCCTTGAGATAATCAATGCAATAATGCATGATCATAATCTTTCTATGATTTCATGGGTAGAAGCATACATGACGCAGTATATGTTCAGAACAAGAGTCTTCACCAGAATAGAAGATTTCACCAGAGTGAAGCCTGAGATTGAACACTTCAGGTTATTTGGGTGCCTAGTGTATCTTCATGTACCCAAAGAGAAGAAGTCCAAGCTAGATCCTTTAGAAAGAAAGGATACAGTGAATATTCAAAGACATCCCAGATCGACATCCCTGGTCATAGACAGATTGAGATAAGGAGAAACATTGTCCTTGAAGAAGATATAGTCTTTCAAAGATCCAGTGGATCTTATATGGAGATTAATAGTAAGACTATACATTCTCCCCTTTCAACAGTTCAGAGGGAGAAAGGCATTATTCTAGTTGATCTAGTTGATATGTTCAATGATATTGCAACAAGGCATAGAATGATTACCTAGACTCACTATACAAGAGGAAGAAAATAATACAAGCCTCTCAAGGCACATTCTGAGAAAGCAAAAAGAGATTTTTCGAGCTATCCTTCAGTCATGAGCCACTTCATTGATGCTGAGACTCCTTGTCTTAGAGAAGAAATAAGAGAACCCGTATGGAAAGATGTCATAACAGAAGAATACCAATTCATCTTAAAGAATGATGCATAAGATATTATTCAGGGACTAGAAAGGGAAGTTTGTTGTAAATTCCAAGTGGATCTATAAGACCAAGCATACATCTAATGGAAGTATCAAGAAATACAAAACAAGATCCATAGACAAAGGTTTCTCATAAACAGAGGGATTTTTCCATGATGAGATACTTGACCCAGTGAACAGATTCACTTCCATCCGTGCCACAATCTATGAGTTGGAAACTATATCGGATAAATAGATTCTTGATGAGTTTGGATTTCATCAAGAGTGTTGTTGATCCAAACCTATACATTGTTGGTGACGAGAAACTGATCCCAATGACTTACTCAGAAATCCTAGTTGTTGAAAAATAAGAAAGAATTGACTTCTGATTTTCATAAAGGATCTGAGTACGATACACTACTTCTTGGGACAAGAAAAATGCCATAGGACCGATGAAATTTTCCCGATTCAAGGAAAATATACAGTGGGAATATTAAAGAAGTATGACATAATACAAATCCACCGTGATGGATTTAAAGAAGACGATTGGTGATGATTCAAACGAGACTAATCAATAGTTGATTGGACCACTGATGTATCCGGTCAACACCAGACTTGATTCACGCCATACAATGAATGTGATGAGTCAACCAAGATAGACTCACTCAGAAACAACAAAACATGTATTAAGACACAGTTAGATATGATCTGATATATGCCTCCAGTGTGAACTTGATTTTGCAGAATATGTCGATTCAGATTGAGTAGAAAGTACAGTGGACCGGAAGATGACACCCAGTTGATGTTCTACCTTGAAGTCTTCCAGGGTTTCCTGACACAGAAGGAAACAAATATTTGTGGCCTTGCATGCACCATAGACATAGTATATATAGCAGTGAGTGTGTCAAGCAATGTGGCTTCACAAAATTCCGACAAATTTACTTGACCATGAGATGGATTCTATGATGATAACTAAGAGTCGTGTGTAAAGATCCTTGATATTCCATTAATTCCTGATGGTTCAAAAACACGACGAGATGAAATACCTTCACATCAGAGATATGATACAGAAGAAACATTGTATACTTGCAGTATCTTCCTACACCTGAGCATACTGCAAACATTTACTTGGTGAAGAACTCCTTTCAAGTTAAGAGGGAGTATGGATGACCTTAGCCAAAAAAAAAACTCAGAGTACATCAGTATGAGACTTGGATTGATGGAGAATGCCTCCCTAGCTGAGAGGGAGTGTTAATGAATGCAACTATAGGAGACATCCTCCATCTTACAAACCTGTGAGATGTGGAATATAGAATCTATGTGAAGTCTTACTCTCATCTTACAAACCTAAGAGAAAGCCCTAATAAAGGGTTCATGGTTCCAGCCTGGGATAGGGGATATGAATGTATATGGCCTCCTCCATGACATGAGAGAGAAGAACTCCAGATGATTATACAATGTAAGAGCGATCTGTTGAGTTAGGGAAATCCTGAAAAGCGTTGGGCGCATCATCATGAGAATAAGAACGAAGATGATGTGGTGGTCTCCTCTGAATAGCAGCATAGTTGATGTGAAGACTCCAGATGATCCTCCTATTGGTGGAAGTGAGAAAGCAGATCTATAGAGCATATGTGACTATGGATGAGCATAAGTGCATGTGTGAGGACCTAGCTCATCTGTGTAATACAGTGACTCAGATCTATGGCATCCCTATGGATGTGGCCCCTAGTGGATGAGAACTAGTGGGTGTATCAGATCATTTGCTATATATATTATTCAAGAGTAAGACCTACATGTAACCCTAGTTATTGTGTAAAGGGTACAAGTCGGCGCTATCTTATTGTCTAGCTATAACTGCGAGAACAGAGTGATTGTATCTGCCAAAGAATTCAAGGAGCTATAGGGTGATTTCCAGAGGAGCTGAAGAGTCTCGAAGTAACTTCCAGTGGAATGAAGACTGATCATAGAGACAATTGAAAAATGGAAAAGTATCAAAGTCTGTAACTGCAACAGAGAGGATAAGCTCAACTATGAGAGAGAAGATGAAGTGTCTCACTACTAGAGAAGGCAAAGAATCTCAGGATAAGCCATTGATGACGAACAGACTCATCATAACCACCAAAGAAGAGGAAGAGTTTCCATGATGATTAGGAAGAGGACCCGATGTGAGAAAAAGATGCAGAATAGAGAAGTGAAGTGATTCTTCTCATTAGCTATGCAGTTGTGAGGAAGAGATGCAGTGAACAACCCATAGGGTAGAACAGTGACGTAGTGAAGAGCATGTAGAGGCATAGCGCATAGAACATAGATGGAGCACAGAGCATAAAACATAGTTAAACAACAAAGGGTAGGGGATGAGAGAAGAAAGACACTGATGCAGGCAGAGCAGAGCAATGTAGCTGAACAATGATGAGACTAGTAAGCCATTGATAAATGTTGTATCACTGTGTTAAATTTAAGAAAGCAAAGATTTATATTTCAAGGTGGTAGGGAGGTGCTAGGGAGGACTATTTTCCTCAAAGTTTCAAGTGGGTTCTTGAACACAGGGAATTGTAGCTTCCATCTGGTTGCAGCCAATAAAACCACAGTGGCAGGGTGGTGCAAGGGACAACTATTTTTCTCTTTTATACAGGTTGGTGCCTGTGTAACTAGAAGTTGGTGCTTCCATCTAGTTGGGGCTGGAACAATCATGGAGTTGGTTCTTCCTTCTAGTGGGTGCTAGAGAAACCAGAGAGTTGGTGATCTCAGCAAGTTTATTTTTGTAAAAAATAGGTTGTAGCCTTAAGAGGAGTTGGGGCTCATAAGAATGATAATGTATAGAAAATAAAAATTACTTATCATATCAAGAAGAAGAGGTTTTTCCCTTTAGGGGTTTCCTCGGGAAATATTGGTCTTTGTATATGTCATGTGTGTGATTGATGTTGAATATTCTATTGCTTACTTCCTTGCATTATTGTGATCGTCATTGAGTGTTATGTAAAGAGTTTAAAATGGGCATAATTGTTTAACCACAGTAACAACTGATTCACCCCCCCCCCTCTTAGTTGTCCAACAATGTCATCTATGTACACCACTACAAAAGTATTGGTAAATGGTCACAGGATATCGTCCATCATCCTCATGAAAGTGGTTGGAGAATTTTTCAAACCAAAGGGCATGACCAACCATTCAAAAAGGCCTTCCTTTGAATTGAAGGAGGTATTCCATACATCTGTCTGTTCTATCGAGACCTAGTGGTAGCCAGAATTTAGATCAATCTTACTGAATTATTTGGTCCCCATGAGTTGATCAAGGAGGTCATCGATTCAGGGAATCGGGTACCAGTTTTTTACTGTGATTTTATTCAGAGCCCGGTAATCAATGCAGAGTCACCATGTTCCATATTTCTTCTATACCAACATGATTGGGCTCCCACAAGGTGATGAGTTGGGATGGATGTGCCCCTTGTGGAGCAATTCTTGGATCTGTCGCTTGATCTCCTCATTCTCTAACAAAGAGCGATGATAGACTGGCCCATTAGGTAGCGGTGTGTAAGGGGTCAGATCGTTGGGGTTCTTGGCATGACAATGTAGAGGTACCCCGGTAGGTGAGGAGAAGATATCCGAGTATTCTTCCATGACCTTATCTACTTGCTTCTGCTGTGTGGAGAGGTCTGTTGTAGAGACCCTGGATGTGGTTGTGATATTTTTCTTATTCTGAGAGTGAATGACGAAGAAGACAAAATTCCCCATCTGAGAGATGAACTTCTTGCATTGCTTAGCAGAGGTCAAGAAAATAACACTAGGTGGGGCTGCCTCAAGTATCCTGTACAATTTATTGTTCAAAGTAATAATAACACTACAAGGCCTATACTCATATACAACATGATGTTTCCATAAATAAGGTTTTCCCAAAAGAAAATAACAAACTTCGAGAGGAGAAACATCACATAATACCTCGTCTTTGAAGGGTTTGATGCCGTATGAAATTCAACACTGTTGGCTAACGCGGAGATCGCTTCCTTGGTGGAGCCATCCAATGGTGTAGGGTTGTGGGTGTAGCATTGTCGGCAGGGACAACCGCTTGATGACCTCTGCTGAGATGAGGTTTTTCTAGCTACCACTATCAATGATGAAGTGTAGTGGGGTGCCTTTTACACACATCTTTGAATAGAAGAGGCACTCTCCTTCTTCTGGCTCGTCTAGTTAACCAGGCTAGAGCTTGGTGGTAGCAACGGTGGCACTGGGTTCCGCATCTATGATCGTTTTTCCCCTTTCTGGTTTTTTCTCAGAGTCAAAACCCGCATCTAATTCAAAGGGTTTTACTTCGGCCACATCGACTGCTTTGAGCGACAGTCAACAATGTTATGCCAAGGGCTCTTATGGAATTCGCACCACTTCTCGGTATCTTTCTTAATCTTTTCAATGTCCTTCTTTGCTTGCGGCTTGGACTGGTTGTCTTGATATTGTCCATATTTTCTCTTTCCTTTGTTCTGTGGGTTGAGGCCTCCCTTTCCCGTCTTTCATTGTGAGGGGTTCCCAGGCCCAAATCGTTGCGTCTTTTGTTTGAGCTTCTACTTGATTTTCACGGAATATAGGTAGGTCGCGCCTAAGGATGATATGTCCAGAAATTCCATTTCAGTCTAGATGTGTCTATACATAGCACCACAATACTTGAGCACCATATGTTTCTCTAAATATTTGATACCCATCTTGGTGCGCAAGGTATGGAAGATATTTGTGAAATCTGGCACTGCTTGGCCTCTTTCTTGTCGCAATGTGGTCCATTTGGTATACAAGTCGTCATAACTTCTGACAGGGTAGTATTGTTTCTTAATAAAATCCCTAAAGGATTCCCAGCTGGCCATGACTATAAATAATGAGGGTTCCTCTATTTCCTTTTTCTCACAGAAAGTTTCCCACCAATCTTTGACATGGGGAATGACTTTGAGGAGTGCAAAAGTAATATTTTCTCTATTCTAAAAGTTATGGATAGAAAAACACCCTTCTAGTAGATTCAACCACTTGTCTACAACATCTGTGTCTATCTGACCTTCAAATATAGTAATATCAAATTTTATTTTTGCCTTGAAGGGAGTGGCGCCTCCGCTCGAAGAATATGTGTCGCATGTTGGTAGTCGTCGAAGGATTTGTGCAAAACTGTCCATCATCTCGTTCCTTTGTTGTGTGAGGAATTCCTCAATCAACAGTTTGAAAGGATCTCCTGTCTCGTCATCTTTATTTTCTCCTGCCATGAGAGGTTTCTTGGGCGTGTGAGATCTTTTGTCCTTAAGAGAAACAATCTCGAGACACAACTCTTTGTACTCCGACCTCGTTGGGGACATGCATTAAGACGGCAAGGAGAAAACCACTCTGATACCACTGATCTAGATTTATGAGCAAAACGAAATGACTACAAATTATTAATAGGTGCTTAACACAAAATAACAAAGATATAGTAAAACTGGTTTTCTATTCAATAAGGAAATAAGCTGAAACTGTAAAATGCAATGAAAACAAGCTTGCTAGAATGGTGGCGACTTATCTCTGAGAATAGATGTGATGGTTGCACTCATTCACAAGAATATGATTACAATGAGGCTCTGAAGGCCTTTTTACAATAAATAGGAATGCCAAAAACCCTAGACATCCAAAAACCTAACCCTAGGAGATGAAGCACCAAAAGTCATGTGGGCCCCATTTGGGTAAGTTAGTACATCAACTTCCTGGGGTCGTAACTTTTGCATACGATCTTCATTTTAGGTGTATGATAGCCCATTGGAAAGGTATCACCGAGGAGATTCATTTTATGGATTATATCGAAGGATCATACATATTTCTCCCCATTTTCCCAAAAAACATCGTTTAGGGCCTTAAAACAGCTATGGAAGTGAATTATCAAAAATAGTAAATTACCAAAATTGCCAGAAAACTGTTTTGAGCCATTTGGAAAAGGTGGGTGGCTACCGATATCCACCTCTATCAATGAACCAATAAAGTAAATTTCTCACCCAGTGCCAAATTACTCGCCTCAGCTCAAGGCATATATCCCTTGTATCATAATTAGGGTTTCCTCATAAAACCCTAAGTTGTAGTTTCAGAATCAGTTGTAGTATCAGTTGAAGTTTTAGTTGTTGTACCAGTTGCAGTCACCCTTGAATACTTTTAAAGAGTTATTACCGCTGCTACCAGATGGTGCCCCTACCTGCAAATGATATCAGAGGTATGTACTCACATATCTTTAAATTGTTAAGCTTTAAAGGGTATTTGCAGGAGAAGGGATCTCTTTCCATATATCCTAAAGGATCTCAAGATCCAACGCATTCAGAGGAATAGTGAAACCCAGGTTTGATTATTCTGATATGAATCTATTTTTGATGACATTATTTTGATCTAGGTTTCATATTGAAGCTATGACCATCATACTAACCTTTGGTCAAGATTAAAGTTGAGATCATAGAGTTTTTTTTCTAACCCAACCTTCTGTCGAGATAGAATATTGTCCTAGTACAAAAGACAGGTTAAAGAAAGAACTTATTATCTTGAGTGAAGGAGACTTGGAATAAAAACAACACACTAGAAGTGAAGACTCCGGGTTTGATTGTTGTAATTGTCATTCCTCTAACTTATATTTCTAAAGTTTTCTCTATCACAAATAGGTGTTGTAGATGTGATAGCAATCCTTAAAAAATTTTGATTCCAGAGATGTACTCATTATTCTCCTTTAGGAGACATTCTTGTTTTGGTTCCTCTTGTTTTCTTGTTCCAGACAGGTCAATAACAAATGAAGATGATTATCCTTTAGAGGGAGTCACATTGAATCATAGGGAGTCAAAACTATTTGAGAAAGAGGAAGAATAGAACCGTCCTTGAGACAATCAATGCAATAATGCATGATCGTAATCTTTCTATGATTTCATGGGCAAAAGCATGCATGATGCAGTATATGTTCAGAACAAGAGTCTTCACCAGAATAGAAGCCTTCACCAAAGTGAAGCCTGAGATTAAACACTTCAGGTTATTTGTGTGCCTAGTGTATCTTCATGTACCCAAAGAGAAGAAGTCCAAGCTAGATCCTTTAGAAAGAAAGGATACAGTGAATATTCAAAGACATTCCAGATCGACATCCCTGGTCAT
>SNQJ01S0044782.1:52527-65023 GCA_010110895.2 Picea sitchensis | reverse complement strand
TGATTACCAACGAGTCGATTAATCTGAGCTGCCACCTTTGTAGAGTACATAATTCCTCCTGGTTACATTCCTTGTCCTTTGGTTGCCAGTTCTTGCTTCTGACTGTTTCTTTGACGAGCATGGCAATTTTTTCCCAGGTTGAGTCTGGAGTGGATTCTGTGGAGTGGAAGATGCGTTTGTTTCGCTCCTTCCATATTTGCCAGAGAATAAACCCTGGGAGGAGTTTCCAGATGTAGTTCAATATGGGGTTGTTGTAAGTGACCGAGTCCCAGTTTTCAATAGTATCTCTGATGCTGCCTCTGTTTTGGTTGGATCTGCGCATTATTTGAGCTCCCTGGTCCTAGATAGATTGGCTATAATGACAACTATTGAAAAGATGCTCCTTGGTCTCCTCTTGGTGTTGACATAAGACACAAATTGAGGGCCCAATGAAGCCCCTTCTCCTGAGATTATCCCATGTTAGAATTCTGTTATGGACAATTAACCAAAGGAAGGTGGAAACCTTTGGCCAAAGTGCCTTGTTCCAGATTTTGTTCCAGATATTGTCCGTTTCTTGATTGTGGTAATTGCCTTGTAAATAATAAGCTTCTTTTACCGAGAAATTGCCAGTTGTGGAGTGTCCCCATCTGAGGATGTCTGGGCCTTCTCTATTGGGGATTTTCCTATGTCTTGCATGGTGGTGCCAGGTTGACAGATTTAAGTCGTCTGGGACTCTTAATTCCTGGCTGGAGGTATTCCACTGTCGCCACTGCTGTCTTGATTCGAGGGGTTTCCATAGACCTTTTACCTTGATTAAGAGCTTGTTGGAGGGGTCTTAGCTCTACTAGTTCCTTTAGAGGTTTAAGTTGTTGCCATGAGTCTTGCCAAAACATTGCACTTCCTCCATTGCGGATCTCCCAAAAGGCATGCTTCTGTATTGGAAATAATGCAGATTAGTCACAACTTAATGATCTAATTTCATGATAAATTGACTCAATATGGATACATAATTAATATTAAGGGTTTGGATAATGTTGATGGACTATCATGGACTTGATGATGGGGATGATAATTAAATAATAACTATCATGGATTAATATAATCTATGGTAATGATAGGGGGATTGGTTGATAATGGCTATATTGAGATCGAAATAAAGGATGCATGAGTTGGGAATTGGAAAATAAAAGAATCTTATTTCATACTTGGGTATGCAATATTGGGTTGGCTTTGAGGTTTAAGCCCTATTGAGAGAGGGAGAATTGTAACACACTGTGTTGTGGGTGGGTGTTGTGCAAGTTTTTTTTATTTTTTTGCAATGGTGGAATTTTCCTAATGGCTAATTGTTGAGTAATTGTACTTTGGTAATAGGTGATGTGATCCCCTTCAATAAATATGATCAACGTGTTGGATATCATCTGGATAAACTTTGAGTGTTTTAAGTTGTTAGTTGGGCTCCTCTTTCAGGATGATTCATTGTTAGAAGTTTACTTACCATAGGATAGATGTATGCCCTGATGAATGTATATATCCTTGATGGTTGAAGACGAGTAATAATGATTTGATATGATTTTATATGATGACATGTTTATATTTTAGTCTCACTAATATAAGATAATGTTATGGACTCACCATCCCCTCATGTTTACCTCCACTAATGATTGATTATGATGAACTTAAAAACCTATGTGATTGTCTAGATTATGATGAATTTTGACATTTCTTAATGGAAAAATTAAATATTCTTGATAATGACTATGAAGCATTAATAACTAATGGATTATGATTATCATGATTAGTCCTTAATGGTATGGCTATGATTACATATATACTTATTATTTATTGATATTTTTTATGCTATGGATATTGATGATAATGTGCATATTCTTGATGATGGTTGGGTAGTTGTGATAACCCTTGGTGAATATTAATATGATCTATTGTATTATGATGTGATTCACCCTCATATGATCCCTGCATACGTGGATCCCTTGTTAGAAAGATTTTCCATTGCGATTATGTGTAGATTCCTTGTTGGGATGTGGTTTATGTGGATTCCCTGCTAGGAATATACTTCATGAAATGCATGCACATATGTTAAATACCTTGCTATTGGAGTTTTTTCATATTATGATTGATGATGTGTACACGTGATTGGATACCTTGTTATGATTATTCATATGATTGGAGACCTTTTTGTGATTAGTGCTATGACTGGATACCTTGCTATGGTTGAACACATACCTTTCTATGGATGATTGGATACCTTGATATGATTGATTGGACACATTTCTATGATTGATCAGATATTGTACTATGATTGATTGGATACCTTGCTATGATTGATTGGATACCTTTCTATGATTAATTTGATACCTTTCTAAGATTGATTGGATACCTGTCATATGATATGGTTTAGGATGTATGCACATGTTATAAATTGTTGGGTGTTAGTGCTAGGTAATTGTGATCACCAACTAGAGGTGGTAGTAAGACCCTTGCATAGAAAGACACCATTGTTGTGTGGTTGCAATCACTGGTTCAAGGTGGTAGAAATATCTTTGCTTGAAGGGGGGAGCCATTTATATGTGGTGCAATCACTAGATAAAGGTGGTCTTAAAACCCTTGTGCACCATAATCCCATGGCATTTGGAGGTGTTACAAGTATAGGAGCCTCTCCACCATGCCTAGGATGAATTTATTGTAAACTTGTCAATTTAGTCCTAAGTAGTTGGATGAAATTCTTGAGAACACTGTGATTTTGAGGTTCCTATCCTCATTGATATTGAACCCTTCTCAGGAGGAAAAACCTATGAAGGTGGTTGCATTGGTTGGATGGAAAAATGACCCTTGTTACATTCCCCCCTTGTTATTGAAGACTGGTTCATAGAATCTTGTTGGAGATCATTGGTGGGAGATGGAGCATAACTAGCTCATCCTTGGACTTCTACAAGTGCTAGGTTACATATATATTTTGTGTTTAAGTATTTAATTTGTAAAATGTTGGTTTTCGAGATCGATGATGTGATTACATGTTCTTTTTGGGCCTTTGGAAAGCCCTTATTTAGTGTAGTTGTTGGCTTATATGCATTACATCTGCTACTTTTATTTCTTTCTTGTTTGATGTGTATGGCCTTAAATAATATATATTTTTATCTAGTAATGGTAACACCTTGATGGGAGGTTATAACATAGAAGTTATGGAATTTGATTTCATTAGTCCAAACTCCCATACTCAAGTCCAAAATCTTTAGGTTAACTTCACCTCACTCATAGTTCACACCATACAAATGAATTTTGAAATTCACATTTCACTCTATTTATATTTTTGACCTAATTCTTCTTATGTCCCATGTAGGATATCCCTAGCTCCATTTTTTCACCTTTACATGATTAGATTCATATTCTCATTCACTTAAATCTTGTGGTATTTGATTCATGTGTGTAGGATCTTTGTTTAGGAACCCTTTTTCTTGTCATTTTTCAAAGGCATTCATTCCCCCCTTGAGGTGTACTTCTTCAAATTGGAATTTAGACATAATATTCCCCCTACCTATGTTGCATTAAACCTTTTTGATGCCACCTGAGTTTACTTTAGGGCCTCCTCACCTCTCCAAGTTTCCTCACCATTCCCAATTTCATTTTTCACTTGCCAGGTGGTAATTATCCACCTTCATGGGATGCCGTTATTTAACATCCATTTCCATTTAGGCACATTGGTCATTGCATCTCCATTAGGATAAGGAGTCAATATAGTTTATATGACTATATGAGCCTCATACTTTTCTGATATCATATTACTAACCTATTTCCATATATTCTTAAGAGATTTTTATTGTTTTTTATGTATACTTCTCCCTGTGCCATTGAGTTCCCACTTCATTCATGTGTTGAATCCCATCTACATTTTAACCACCATTTACCCTTTTTCAAGGAGACCCTCCCATGGTTCCCCACCCTTGGTTGCCTCCATTTGCTACCATATTCCTTACATGAAGTTTGGAACTACTTGGTCAAATTTTGGAACCTTTCACCTTGCTTTTAACATATATAGATTCTTTTATTCATTATAAAAATATGAAATACTAGAACATCAACAAAACACCAAAAAATACAAAATGGGGAAAACATTGTCATTTTGATAACACCATTTATTTTCCACTTATTCATGAATTATCTCTTTACCACTATGACAACAATCTATGTCACCCTTGATTAGAGCATCTTTACTAAGTTACACATGCCCTTAGTTATTATCATCATTCAATGGTTATTTGCATCCTATTCATACCAATCGATGTCATCACCATGGTTTTCAAGATTGGCTAGTCCTTGTACCTAACTTTGTACTTAATAACCTGATTTTAATATCTCACATTTGCTATCACTTTACTTTTACATATATGTTCCCTAGTATGCTTGCAATCTGATCCCTTTGTTTCATCCCCTAATTATACATGGTTGTGCCTTTTTGTTCCATTAATGGTCACTACTTAGGTTAGCCTTTTTTTAATTCTCCAGTCAAGGGAAGTCCTAAGTATTATACTCACTGGCCATCTCATAATGTATCCAAATACATGATTTATAGGATATTTATACACCATCCAACAATGCCAAACCCTCATTTGACCATTTCAAGGATTGTGTCACATATCCCTCAATACTCACACCATTTAGGCCTAAATATATTTGATAGTCATGTGACCCCTGTATATCTATAAATTCAACATTGTTTTCTCTCATAAGTGCCTAAGGACACCTTGAAGTAGCAAGGTGGTTTCATATGGGCTTTCCCATGTCTCCCATCTCATTAACACTTTGTCCTTTAGTCATCCTTTAGGTCTAATTAGGCACATGGGTGCCCATGACTAAAGGAGGAGCATTCACATCAAAACCAATTTAATGTGAAGCTTTAGCTTAGCTTGTAATTAGAATCCATGGCTAATCATTCAAAAAAAGGATTTGAGAACAAGGTTATGATGAATAAATAGAGCCAAAGTTGGGAACAATAAGGTTAACAGTAGTATGTTAGAATGAATTGCTTCCATAATTAGAAATTTTAGGTTTTCTTCCTTGCACCATTCATTTTCCCTCCCAAAGATGATGGTATCTCTGAAATCTACCCAAACTCAACAAGGTGATCTTAGGTGGAGGATAAAAGACCATCCCTAAGAACTTGGGCTACTTTCCTGGCTTTGCTTCCCCCTAATGATATAGGTGT
Organism: Picea sitchensis; assembly: GCA_010110895.2. Taxonomy (NCBI): domain Eukaryota; kingdom Viridiplantae; phylum Streptophyta; class Pinopsida; order Pinales; family Pinaceae; genus Picea; species Picea sitchensis. Next base: position 59,823 of record SNQJ01S0044782.1, on the reverse strand, counting down.
ATTTTTTTCTTACTTTTCCAGTTAGAGGCAATGGTGAACTCTCCTTCCCTCCCAAATGTTTGGCTGCACATGAGATAAAATTGGTCCTTGTTTGAATTCTTTTCTTCATCTGTATACTAGAGGATAATGTGGTGATTATGTTGTCACCACTTACCTTCATTTGTTTGGTCTTAATAATAACAGTTAATTTGGACTAGGAGTTTTTTGTACTCAATACAAAAAAAAAAATCATAGAATAATTGTGTGTAGATAAAATGAATAGAAATATATAAGTTTGTTTCTTTTTCTTTAAAGTTTTGTTGTTTTTGTTTCTTTTTCTTTAAAGTTTTGTTGACTTTAAATTTATGATATTTCATGATGTGAGCTTGACAGTGGCAATTTTTGATAAAATGCATAAAAGTATGCAAACATATATTCAAGAGAAGTGGATAGTTTCTATGACATTGTTATTGATCCATTGGTATATGGACAATATATGTTTTATATTTGGTGTATGGTAGTAGGTTTTGTTACTCAAGTGAACATGACAACTATAATAATTCTTTGTGATACAAAATAAATTTATGTATAACATTGACAACATGTTTGTAAATTCGACACTTAGGAGTGGTTTCCGAGTATAATACTTGGAATGAATTTTTATTCATACACTACTTATCCATTGTAAATTACAAGATTACATGTAATAGGGATTTCAATGTTGATTAAACTTTTACTTCATGGGAGTACTTTTTTTTTGGAAAAAGGAATCCATGTGGACATCATGGACGTTTAATTATTGCAAGACTTTTAAAAAAAAAATCAATATATTGTACCTTTACCTTTGGCATTTGTTATTAAGAAAGAGCTGGAGTAAATGCTTCGATAGATGTATGTTTTTTGAAAAGTTCATCACCATGAAGTCATTCATATTTTTTTAGAAACATTAAAATGAATATGCTCACTATATTATTATATGTTGATCAATATCATCTTAAATTATTGTGTAAACATATTATTTATGTGTTGGTGTTAACTACAACATTGTGGCACATTTTCTACCGTGCTCATCACTCTTATCTTATCCATTCATCATGTCTAATCTAGTGGCGATGGTAATATCACATAATTAGAATCTAAAAGGTAAATCAAAGTATTAAAGTTCATGGTTTCCATTGTTCATCTTCCCAATCCATCCAAACCATATATATTCAACTTGCTTTTGACACCTTGCTTTATCGTCCAGTAAGATAAACACATTTCTACCCGTCCAATACATATCACACTTGATGTATTTTTTGAATGCTCATTTTCAAAGAAAACTATATTGTCAACAACTTCATCTTGAAATGCTTACAATAGCTTTGTATCTTCACTACTAGAAAAGTGAAGGAGGTCACATGTAATAGCGTGGATGAAGTTTCAGGCTTCAAGGCCATTTGAGGACTAAATGGACCAAAATTCATAGGTTTATTTAAAAAAGAAGAAGAAGGTCAAGGTGTTGATTTTTTATGTTAACCTAACATTATCCACATAGCGAGATGTTGAGTACACATTGAAGGTATAACAAAAATGTTAGCTCAATGTCACCTAATTGATGTCTCTAAGAAAATTATGATAATTACCACATGGTAGGTGTCACATTAGAAAAACACTAATGTGTAACATCCATCTAATGTATGTGAATTGACCTCTTCATTCACATCATGATAGATGCAATGACCAACATCATGCTCCTCAAATTTGGCTCTTACAATCTCTTGGTAACAACCTCATGTGAGTTAGTGAGGGATTGTTTCACTACCCTCAACATGAACTTGTCCTCCAAGCCATGGCTCTTGGGATCTAAGAATTTGAGCTACAAATGTACACTGCTTGACCTTAAAACATATGAGTGCAGGTGTTAAAAACTGTGAAGGATCTGCATGTTGCGGTTTTCATATCCTTCTACGGTGGAGGAGTCCATGTTACTTGAAGGGAGGAAACACCAAATTTAGTGCACAACATATTTGAGAGGTGCACACAAATGGGAATTAAAGATAAGGCTTGATATATTGTCAACATGATATGGTTGGTAGTGGAGTTGGTATTTGGTATTGAAGTCAAATTGATTCTCACTCATAGAAGCTACCTGGGTAGCACAAAAGAGGTGGAAGAGTTTAAGGATATGATCAAGTACAAAGTTATCAAGATACTACACATATTTAATGTGGGGTATTATATTTCATTCCTCATATGGATTGATCTCCTAGGTTACGAGAAAGTAATGAAAAATTTAAGCATGTAGAGGGATGCGATTGTGTAGAGAGTGATAGATAAGAATCATCTTCATATGAAAAAAAATGAGAGTATGATATATGTCCTCATACATTTAGTGGATAAATACAAGTAATTTTATAGATGATACACATGCCACCTCTATGGTATGTGCCTTTCCTTTCAATACAAGTGATATTGAAGGAACTTTTATCCCTCTCATGATATGATGGATGGTTTTACATCTTGTAAAAGTTGGAAATATTTCTAGAGTGTTGACAAATAAAAATACCCAAATGTCAACAATAGGGATTAATTCCAATGAAGAGGCCATGATTAGACTCTCCCTTGTTTGGTATGGATAAAACTTCTAGATTAACGGGACAAAAACATTTAGATGAGATTTAAGTTTGTTGTGATGTTTCTTTTTACTATTTTCAGAATATTGATAAGAAATAAAGGATAGGCATTGGCTAAACGTTCTACTTTTTGTTTTGGTCGAAATTCGACGATGTAAATCTAGACAAAATCACTATTTTTTGTTGGTTAAATTGCATTTATGAATGCATAAATGGATTCAACATGTTGAAATACCTCTGAGGCATTCTGATTATACAAACTTAGCCACTCAAATCTGTAGATCCAGCCATTCCTCATCGGATTCCGGGCAAAATCAAACAAAAAAAATCGTCGAAAAAGAGCCAAAAGGTAGAACGTTTAGACTATGCTATAAATGATATATAATATCTGATTGATTTTTGAAATAAAAAAACCATATTAAGAGTTATATCTCAATACAGAGGAAACATTACTATTTATCCTTTAAGATATGAGAAATAGTTCTACAAGAATTATCAGATTCAATAAAAATGATTTCCAATAAAACAAGAATCTAAACTTAACATAGAATAAATAATTATATATTGGATGAAGAAAATAAATGAAAGAACTATTAATGCAGTTTTAGGATAGCCTAAAACACATGATAAGAAGTGTCTTACAAGACATCCAGGGAAAACTTGAGCTACAGATTAGTCCACAACATTTAATACACATAAAAAATCACTTTAGTCATAAAATGGTCTAACCAATGAGTGTCTTATTAATTCATCAATGTATTTGAAGTAGTTCTTTTATCATAATAGTTCCTAAAAAATATATAGCATCAAAAATATTTAATGACTTCTCAAATTCTATTATAAACACAATTACAAAATTGGTTATGATAACCAATTATAACTTAACCCTTAGGTGAATTGGGGGTTTCTTCTCTAACTAGTTCTTTGTCATATTTTTACCTACCGAGGATTCACCTTATTGACCAATATCTTATCACATTCATTCATAAAGGGTTTTTTTAATTGTTAAAAATTAAGTCAATATATTATAGGTATTGGGGGTGGGTATGAAGGATATGGGGGGTTTTAGGTATTAGGGGTTATAAACAAGACTTTCTAGTAAAAATTAGGGGTATATAGTAAAAATATGGATTTTTTTTATTGGAAATATGTATTGGGAGGGGGGATTCAACAAAAGGAATATGGGAGGTATTTATCAATATTTAATGAAATTAGGGGTATCCTGTAATATCCCATGAACGCATGTACTATGTCATGGGTTCATTGAGTGAACRCTCCATGCTTTTACCATTGATACAAAATAAATTTACATAAGTCACTTTGGGGAAATATATGTTKCCTATGAGGGGCCTTTAAAGTTGGAAATTCCCTTGTTGACACCTAATGTTTTGAAGAAGGTGTACGCGCACCACAAATCAATACTATGCACATACCCATGAAGATAGACAACACAACACCAAGAAGGATTAGCATCAACACCATCCAAAGGAATACTGCACGTGCCAACCATTTTTGTACTGCGCGTAAGGAATCAAGAAGAGACCGCATGCAGATCAAATATGAGTGTATCTTTGGGAATCTTTGTAATTGATTTTTATAGCAACCTGAATGATCATGGGAAAGGGTATGGATGAGCTGGCAAGTTAGTTAGGATTTCCACGCTCCAGTAAAGATATGGGCGATGCATGCAAACATGTAAAGCGTGTGGTAATTGTGTTCACTCAAGAGAGTGGAGTAGAGTAGTCGAGAGAGAGAGAGAGTTCATTATTGTAACAAAGAGTAGACTAGAACAGTAAGAGAGAGTTCCACGTCTATTTTTGTCCCAGTTTTTACACGAGTCTGTATTAGAGCTAGAAATTGTGTGTGAATGAGAAAGAGAGACTAGAGCACAGGGCACAAATCTTTATTATGACTGTGTATCTTAATGACTCTAAAGTTAATGAATGAAATCTGGAGTCCTTCTCTACATTATTACGTGTTATGGTTTAAATATATGTCTCTTTATTTTCTTATGTATGGTAATATGCTACTTCTCTATGAAATAATGAATGGGGTTTATTCCTAAGAGGTTTTCTTGTATGTGTTGTCCCTTCACATCCAACACAAGACTAATGGTCTCTGTGATTCTCCCGGCATCTTGGGTGAGACCTTCTTCGATCCTCGACTGAAGATTGAATATGTCCATGCCTTGGGGTTTCGTTGGTAAAGATTGACGAACCCTGGGTCTTTAAACCCCCAATGAGAGGGAGAAGAGCCAACAAATGGTTTCATTGTCATGACCTGAAGGTTTTGTATTGCATGATGAGGGGAAAGAATGAGGTGGAAACCGTCTCAAGAATAAATGAAAGACTATTTATTTGCGAAGGAAGATGATTTTACATAATGAGAGACCGAGAACTTGATAAGCAATGTCGAAAGCTAGAAGTAAAGGTATACCTATATAGATTTGCATGCATTTTTCTTTGTTGGGTTTCCTTGTTTGTTGTATGAATGGTTAAAAATAAAGGAAATTATTAACATTTCCTTGGGAGCCCAAGAAGCCCTAGTGTGGAATCATAATACAACCAATAGACTGAAATTTGTGGATAATAAGTGGGCCAGAGAAATTAACTTCTAGATTGACCAATTGAGGAAGGATACATCATTGCGTTCGCCATTGAATACAACAAGTCTTTCAACGAGGCTGAAATATTTTTTTTTACCGACCCTAGAAAGAGACTATTGGAAGAGATCCCCATGTGGATCAAGATGTTGTTTGTAGAGAAGGGGTTGATGCGCATGTATTCTAATAGGATGGTCGAGTATACCCCCTCGTGTAGACTGGGGGGATGGAAAGAAGGGGGGGAAAGAGAGGGAGAATGGATCCAGTGGGAGGGATATAGAAGATGATGAGATGAGGTGAGAAGAGAATGGACCCATAAAATACGAAGAGAAAAAGAGCCAATAGATATGCAAGTAGAGTTGAGATAAGGAGGAAAGAAGAACATAGGAGTGGAGAAGAGATGGAAATGGGTGAAGGATGATGAGTCAGACCCATAATGAAGAGAAAGGAGACTGCACCAGGAGGATGTGCGAGAGACAATTATGTGCTAGAGAGAAGCACATAAGGAGAAAGGTCATCAAAGAGACACAACGTTAGGAGTATGGTATCAAGTGACAATACCAAGAGTAGTGGGAGTAGGTTCAAAGAAGACAAAATCATATTCCCTTGGTTGTTAAGAGATGTAGTCACATCAGAGGAAGATGAGGTGAAAGTAGAAACATCGACATGATAGAGGATGGTGATGGATCCCTTTGAGAAGGGGAAGAGGCTTTATCTATTGTGAGCGGGCTTGCATAACTATAGGTAGGAATCTCTTTGGGATACCTCATTGAAGATAATGAATTAAGATGGAGGAAACCCCTCTTTGAACCACCCCCTTGTGCATTTTTAATCAAGAAGAAAGAAACACAAAAAGTGTGGAGATAGGAGTAGAAGAAAAGAGAATAGAAGAGAGGAAATGTGAATATATGGGTTACGAATAGGTTGAAGTTAGTAATACTTTTCCAGGAAGAATTTCAGTATCAGTATCAATATCACCAACACCTATTGGTCAGTCAGGAGGACACAATACTAGATCGATTATGGAAAACCAAGACACAACTATGAGGCTAACCGTGTTCCATGGGACAKGAAGAGATGATGTAAAACAACATTGGTTTACATGTGAAGCTATATAGTCTGTGAAGAGAGTCATAGGTGAAGTGTCTAAGATAGCGCAACTGGAGACCACCTTCAGAGATGGAGCTATGATGTGGTACATGAAGTACAAGGCAACTGCGTCAGTGGGACAAGATAGGTCCTTGATGGAGATTAAGAGAGATATACTTAGGGAGTTCCATAAGCCTAAGTCATAATCATAGTGTATCATTGAGATCAAAGAGAACAAGCAACAGGTTGGAGAAACTATATGGGACTATGACCAACGGTTCAATATATTGTTGGACATAATGACATTTCAGATCCAAGACATCCAACATAGAGAGTGGTTTATTGCAAGAATTCTACCTCACATTTGCATTCAGAAGAGTACGCATAGTCAATTTTGCAAGTTATGCAAATCCATGGGGCATGATGTGAACAACCGTCGATCACTTCAATTGATGCAGGAGAAAATTTTAGATTCCTTTCGAGTCTAGGAGAAATAGAAAGGTGGTGACTGTGGAGGTGCTGATAGAGGAGGATGTCAAGGACATTTGAGAGGAGGATATGGAAGAGAAAGAGGATATGACGGTGGAGGAATATTGCATATTTTATTTAATTGTGGTGAAGTGGGCCATGTGTCGCGATTTTGTACCAAACTACGAGCAATTTGTAGTTATTTCCACAGTACAAACCATGTCGCATGAGACTGCCCCGATTTGCAAGAAAAGTGGGAAGAAAAGAAGGCACATTCCAATATGGTGACTATGGAGCCACGTGGGGATCAGACACCAAAGGAAGAAGATAATGTTCAGGTCATAACCTTAGAAGGAATTCATATGGGAATGGACTTAGAACATGGAGAAAGTTCAGGCTAGAACATCGAAGGGAAGATCAGAAAAGTGACACAAACACCTCCCAAGTTTAATGTCACACAACAAAAGAAATTCATGTGCGATGCACATAGGGCTCTAGAGGAGGATAGAGCACATGAAGAGTTACAATGCATGATGCAAAGAT
>SNQJ01S0044782.1:29284-45757 GCA_010110895.2 Picea sitchensis | reverse complement strand
TTTCTAGTTTGTTTAGTTATGTTTGTGTGTGTAAGCTTGCAAGTATAATTTATGGTGCCATGGTGACTAAACTATTAATTGTTCTTGCATAAGTATGCATTGGCATGCATTCATGTGTTAATTAGTTAATTGCAGGACAATGAGGAAAGGTATCAAAGAAACGAATTTGGAGTGAAATTGTTGGTTTCAAGAAGTACCCCACATCCTCAAAGTTCACGAAGGGTATTTGATACATTACAATAAGGAGAGAGGGAGAGCTCATTACTCTTAGGGGATTTTAGACTATAGATGCTAGAAGGATAGAACCAATAAGTTTTTTTTTTTTAATTTATAAATTATGCATAAAGCACCTAAAAAAATGTAGTTTTCATTCTCTTTATAAACAAAAGTCACTTAATTTTGTAAGAAACAAACATAAAATATAAACCAACATAAAACTTATTTGTTTATAAAACTTAACCAACTAGCTGCATACAAAGGATGAACCTCCCAACCTTAGGCATTGTTGTTGATTTTCTCTCAACATCAGGCCACCCCCATGCTAAGGATATGCATCCATAAGGAGATTTGGCCCTCACAAGGATATCTATGTTGGAATACTGAGAAGGGGCGGTGAATCAATATGAGAACTTTTACCACTTTTAACCACAATACACTTAAATCTTATCAACAGTATATCATCAATGCATCATCTATGATTACATTCAATATATATCATGAACATACAAACATATGAAACATCACATCAACAACATTACATCAAGTACACAATACACCATAATTTACGTGGAAACCCAAACACGAGAAAACCACTGAATGATTTCTTATATACATCAAAGAAGATGCACCAACTTTCAAATTATCTAGGACCAATTGGAAGAAGGCTATGATCCCCTATTTATAGGCTTGAACCTAAAGGACACTACAAATCCCTAAATTATCTGGCTCCAACTAGAAGGAGGCTACAACCCCCTAATTATTAGGATCCAACCTAAAGGAAGATCCAACTCCCTGTGTTCTCTGACACCAACCAGAAGGAGGCTACAACCCCCTTCCCTTGCCCCGACCCGCCACTCTGAAATATAAATCTAGACCAATTGTCACTACCACAATCATTTCCATTGTCACTGTCACTGTCACTGTCACTGCCACTATCACATCAACCTGCCATTGTATCCAACCTGTCACTCTATCCAAACTGTCATTTTCAACCTGTGGCATTAACCTATCCAACCTATAATTGATCAACCTATCCAACTGTCACTTTCATCGATACTCATCCAGATCCTCTCACATGGATCATATACCAAGGACACCTCTCAACTAGATGTCCAACATCGCCAATGCATGCTTCTACCAAGAATGTACCAAGATCACCAACATACCATCACAAGATATGTGTCTCAACCATGTACCAAAACATAAACATGTACCATACCAAGCATCAACCATGTATCACAACAAGTGCATCAACCATGCACCAACACCTATACCAAAACTAGTGCATCATCCATGCACCAACACCTGTACCATAACAAGTGCATCAACCATGCACCATAACTTGTACCATATGCTTCAACCATAAACCATGTACATCAACACTTGTACCATACCATGTACCAACAATGTATCTCAACCATATACCATATCACCCAATCATGTTATACACCATATACCATAGGATAAGAAAGTATTATCAATGGTGTACCTCAACCAAGTACCAACATCACCAAGAGATGTATCTCATACATGTGTTGTCATATACCAAGTGTATTCCTCAAGGGTAAGATCATGAAGATGGGTAACAGTTTTGCTTGTTTTATGAGAAAAAAATATATTTTTTAACAGGTTCTTCAACTTCCGGTAAACAAAAGTATTTTTTTTATTTATAATTTCACTTTACAATGAAAACAAAACTTGTGAAGAATTTTGTTAGATTTCTACTAACTATTTTTCAATTTTTTTATTGAGATTTGATATGTCAATTTGACAATTGTTTGACAGTATGTTCCTTAAAAATGAAGGGAGAGATAATGAGTTATGTTTTCCCCCACAATGTATCCATTATTAAATTTTTGTTTTTGACAAAAGAAATATACTGCAACAATCTACGAGACTCTATTTTATGATGACTGTAGTTTTGAATCTAACAGATGAATATTATAATTTCTAGAAATTTTTTAAGTTGACCAAAATGAAAAAGTTGTAGATTTTAAACATGTTTTCCCCCACCATGTATCTATCTTAATTTTTACTTAAAAGTAAAATATAAAAATACCCTTTTGAAGAGAACAATTTAAGGATTTTGAATAGAAATTTTCCATAATTTTCCACTGTGTATTTTTAGAGATATGGATTTTTCATTTCACTGAATCATAATGTCACCTGAAAATCTTATGTAATGATTTTTTTATAAAATTAAATAAAATTAGATAAAAACAATGAAAATGAAAAAAAAACATTATATCCAATGAAATTAGGTTCAATTTTTTAAATGTTGGTATCAATTCTGAAACTAAATTCTAAGTATTTGCATGAGTCTACTACCTCCAAAGTTCAAGTAAGGTGGAGAGAATTCACAGTTTCCTGCAAACAATCCCATTTGCAGGTTTTTGGCCTATATCAATATATATGAAAACCATACACCATGTGCCAACGCTTCAAGAGTATACCAAGAATAAGCCTCAATCATATAGCATCGTCACCATGTAACCAAACCATATACCAAGATACTAATACAGTCAAGATGTGCTACTAATCAATGTACCATACTAATACCACCAATATGTACCATGAATCAACAAGACATGCCTCTCGAGCATGTACCATGCCATCATCAAGTATAAGATATAATCATATAAGCATACTTGTAACTTGTAGCCGACCTATTGTATTGCAATACTGACATGTAACTCTTCCACGGTCTTCAACAGCCTCGTACCAACATTTCCCCCAAATTTTCCTTAGCCTTGCGGGAATAATACTCCCTGTCACATGGGGCCTCGCGTGATGTCCCTTAGGAGACCTGCGGGGGTGCCTCACATGACACCCTCAAGCTGACCCTCATGGGCCTACCAAATTAGGGTTACAGAAAAACCCTTGCACTCTACAACTTTGAAACTTTCGCTCTTCCCTCACACTTTCTCAGTTGCCTTAGACTTTCCATCAGAATCTCCAATAGACCAAAATATTATACCATAACATTCTCATAAGATACATATTCAATGTAAGTGTGTGTACTTATGAGAGACTCCTTGAGGTGTATTTTTACTTTTTCTAGGTAACCATTTTCCTTATTCTTAGGGCTTCTAGAATTTCTTGTTACAACCACTTTACCCATTCATTAATTGAATTGTAACCAATTAGGGGCTTCTTGACCATTCTTTGGGGCTTCCAACTTCACAAGGGAATATCTCCTTGATCGCAAGACCATGTGGCATACCACCTATCACCGGAAATGACATGATAAGGAATATCCATCTATGAATGTCTTACTTTCATTTACATTTTCCTTCATGTACATATTCCTCAATCAACTTAGAGTAACATAAACACACCTCCTGGTATTCATGTAGACTTCATCAATGCACCCATCACATATACTGACATCAACCACTCCATCAATAATAGTTAAATCACCATCAATCTCAACCATATATCTAGGGCTTCCAGAATTATCCAAGGGTTGACATCAATGACAACCAACTGTCCAAACCAATTGTCCAACACTATCCCCCTTTGGAATTGATGACAACACCAACATTGATGGCAGCATTGATGCTCCAACGCTCATGCTCCCCCTGTGACCATTTCTCCTCATCAATGTTTCTCACTCTCCCCCTTTGACATCAATGGAAAAGGGTTTCTCTCCATGGGTATGCTCCCCCTGTCTTCATGCATATGTTCTCTCTCTTTTTTTTCCATGCCTTTGTTCTTTCTCTTCCTTTGACATCATGGGAAAACAGGTAAATATCATTTGTTCTATCTCTCCCCTTGTATTCTTCAAGTATTTTTCATCTCTCCCCCTGTTTGCATGCTACTGATCTTCCTTTCTTAATCTCTTGATGATTTCTCTTCTCTTGAATTCTTTGCAAGATGTCGTGTAGATCAATGTAGGGATACCTATAAAAATTTCCTTTCCTCTCTTCTAGTTCTTGTTAATTGTCCATTGGTGCTTCCTCTTGTAATTCTCTGATATATATAAAAATCATTCATTTCTTGATTTCTTCATTCTCTTTCCATGTTCACTTGAATATACTACTCAATGATTTTCTTCTAATGATATAGATTCTACTGAAGGTTTCTCTTTTCTTGTTCTATTATGCCCTTCACTACTTTCCTTTCTGTGAGCAACTAATCCTAACCGATTCCAATTGTAAATTCACTACTATGTATTTTATTACCCATGTTTTATCTACCTTCTAAGTATCCATATATGTCCATATGCCACACATTTTCCATAAATTTTCTACTCAACTGTCCACAATGTTGACCCATATATCATAATACTTTCATGAAGGCTTCACGACTGCAACTGATCATCACATATTCATGTTTCTTCAAACTAAATCAAATGTTTCCATTGGTCTTCTCTATCTGCAAATCAGAATTTTCATGTATGGAACAACTTGTACGGAAGATATCCCTGCCTGAATACATACGTGAAATACAATCATAAATTTTGCGTGTGTAACTACCAATTGACATGTGTGGGAACACTACTTCTCAAATGATCAATTTGTCATTATGTACTTCTACTATCTAACTTCTTTGAATCTGTCTCTACAAATACTTCAACCTGCTCGACAGATGGCTATTTGATTTGTAGTAGTTATTGCATATAATCCCTCTGTTCAATATTCATATTCACTAGGAGTCTCCAAGCTGGGTGGATAAGAAAAATACATGCTATGATGCAGAGTAATATTCCTCTTCATCTGTGTATTCATCGTTTTCTTGAGTTCTGACATTCTTTTTATCTTCTTTCTAAATTCTGGCATCTTCCTTTTCTTCATATTCCTAGTTTTTGACATCTTCCTCTTGGCCTGTAAATTCATCTTGATCTTATGCTACTGCAAGTCCTGTAAGTACAATCTATGGAAGTGATTAATTCATCTTCTCTTCATTCACCTATTCTTCTAGTTCTTGTTTTCCTTTCCAAACCTTTATGTATTTAACATCAATGTATTCCTTCATGAAGGGCTATATCATGCTTCTAAAATTTTGAGCTATGTGTACATAGTTGTGGAATTTATAACATTCTATATTGTGTGGGGCAACATAAGCATCTCTTGCTTGAACATTTATTTCATACATTCTGCAATTCATAGCTTTATGACCAAAGTTAGTACATTTAAAACAATGACAATAAAATAAATTTGCATACCTGGGAGTCAATGATGTTCTTTGTTGTGTATTCCTTATGAATCCCTACCTTGGATGATCTTTATCTTCTCTTCTATTTTTTTCCTTCATTATGATTGAAGCTTCTTAATTGCCTAAATGTGGAATTTATTCTATATTCATTTCTTTCTAATTCTTGTTGACCATGATTCCTTCCTTTGAGAACTTCTGCATAACTCTTTTTTTTGTGTTTATTTCGTCATGGAGCTTGAACCTTCCTCAAAATGAACATTCTTGTATCCTAGTCCAGATCTATCATCGTATGGCCTTTGACTGTTGAGAATGTTTTCTAACACTTGAGAAATTTTCAAGTTATTGTTGAGCTTGTTAACTTCAAATCTCAATGTCATGATTTCCTTTTCAAGCTTCACACACTCTTTTTCTTTCTTTATCATATGGATCTGCATTTCTTCTTCCTTTCTCTTTCCTTCTTCAAGTTGGGTTTTCAAGGAGATGTTTTCTTCTTTGAATGATTTTTTTTTTCTTCCTTTCTTTCTTCAACTCAGTTAAAACATTGATTAATTCTACCTAAATATCCAATTCACCTTATTCTTCACTTTCAGGAGTTCTTTTCTTATTTTCCGTAGCCATAAAGAGTACTCTCTTTGAGTCACTATCGCTTTCATCATCTTCATTACATGAAGAACTGTCTTCTCTTGAGTAGAGATTTTTCTTGAAGACTTTCCTTTTATCTCCTTTCATGTTTCCCTTTTGATATTTTTTTCTTTCTTGGGATCTTCTTCTTCATCACTATCCAACTTATTAGCATAAGGAAACTTATTTGCAAAATGACCCATTTTACCACAATCAAAACATTTGAAGCGAAGCATACCTTTGAACTTGTCGGTTCCTTTATTCAAATTCCTTACAAAGTTGTCTATTTCTTCATCCTCGTCCGAATCATCACTACAACTGCTTTGGATTTGACTCAAGATTTTTCTTCTTCTTTGTCCTTTTGGATGCTTTGAAATCTGCTTCTTTCTTGGATGGATTTTCTTGTCCTATTCTCATTTCATAAGCTATAAATATTCCATGTAGTTCATTCATACTTATCATACCCATATCTACTCTTTCTTCTAGTGTTGAAATATTAGGATCAAATCTCATTGGAATAGATCTTAGTACCTTTTGAACAATCATAGATTCATCAACTTCTTCTCCCAATCCTTTAATTGCATTCATTGTTTCATCAACTCGTAGAAAGTAAGATGTAATATCTTCATCTTCCTTCATTTTCAATTGTTCAAATAGACCTCTATAAGTTTGAAGCTTAGCTTCCTTGACTTTTTAATCTCCTTCGTAAGTGTTCTGAATTTTGTCCCAAATCTCCTTTGTGGAATGACAATGCATAACCTTGACATATATTGAATCAACCAAACCATTCAAAACAAAAATTTTAGACCTCAACTTGTTTTGACTGAGTTTCTTTCCATTGTTATCTATTGGGGGAGTGAAAGGCTCTTTTTATCCATCTAATATAGATTGGCAAGCATCAAATCCCTGTGCTTGTACATATGTTTTCATCCTTCTGCTCCATAATGCATAATTTTTTCCATCAAACTATGGTATTCCATTCTTATACATATTTTTTCTCTCCATGATCTTCCTTCCAGTGGTTAGACTGATTTCTTGAAGGACGTGATCTGCTACCAATTGTTAGAATACTAAGAGGGGGAGGGGTCAATCAGTGTGAGCACTTTTATCACTTTTAACCACAATATATACACTTCAATCTTATCAACAATAAATCATCAATGCATCATCTATGATTACATTTAATAAATATCATGAGCATATAAACATAAGCATCATCACATCAAGTATACATTACACTAGAATTTACGTGGAAACCCAAATGGGAGAAAACCACATAATGCTTTATTATATATATCAAATAATACATTCATTGGAAGCACCAAATTCCAAATTCTCTAGCACCAAATGGAAGGAGGATACAAACCCTATTTATAGGATCCAACTTGAAGGAAGCTACAAATCCCTGAATTCTTCAGCTCCAACCAGAAGGAGGCTACAACCCATTGATTCTCAGACTCCAACCCAAATGAAGCTCCAACTCCCTGTGTTCTCCGACACCAACCAGAAGGAGGCTAAAACCCCTTTCCTTGGCCCTTCTTGATGCCCTAAAATATAAATGTATACCAACTATCACTACCACAATCACTGCCACTGTCACTCTCACTGCCACTGTCATTTTCACTTCCACTGCCACTACCACTGTCACATCAACCTATAACATGTCAACTTGTCACTGTATCCAACCTGTCAATGTCAACTTGTCACATCAACCTATCCAACTTTTCATTGATCAAACTATCCAACTGTCACTGTCACTGATACTCAACCAGATCCTCTCACATGGATCATATACCAAGGACACCTCTCAACTAGATTTCAAGCATCACCAACACATGCCTCTACCAAGCATGTACCAATATCACCAACATGCCATCACAAGATATATGTCTCAATCATGTACCAAAGAATGTACCAAACCATCAACTTGTACCATACCAAGCATCAACCATGTACCACAACCTATACCACAACAAGTGCATCAACCATGCACCAACACATGTACCACAACTAGTGCATCAACCATGCACCAACACTTGTACCACAACAAGTGCATCAACCATGCACCTTAACATGTATCATATGCCTCAACCATCAACCATGTACATCAATCACCATACCAAGTACAAATATTGTACCATACCATGTATCAACCATGTACATCAATACCTGTACGATACCATGTACCAACAATGTATCTCAACCATATACCATATCACTCAATCATGCTATACACCATATACCATAGGATAAGCAAGTACTATCAATGGTGTACCTCAACCAAGTACCAACATCACCAAGAGATGTATATCATACATGTGTTGTCATATACCAATTGTATTCCTCAACAATGTATCAATATCAATGAAAACTATACACCATGTGCAAATGCTTCAAGAGTATACCAAGAATAAGCCTCAAGCATATAGCATCATCACCATGTAACCAAACCAGATACTAAGATACCAATATAGTTAAGATGTACTACTAACCAATGTACCATACCAATACCACCAATATGTACCATGCATCAACAATACATGCCTCTCAAGCATGTACCATACTGTCACCAAGCATAAGATATGATAACATAAGCATACCTGTAACCTGTAGCTGACCTATTGTACTGTAATACTGACCTATAATTGTTCCAAATCCTTCAACAGTGTGGTAACAACATTTTCCCCAAATTTTCCTTAGCCTTGCGGGACTAAGACTCCCTATCACATGGGGCCTCATGTGACGCCCCTTAGGCAACCTGTGGGGGTGCCTCTCATGACGTCCCTTAGGAAACCTGCGAGGGTTCCTTGCGTGATACCCTCAAGTTGACCTGTGAGGCCCTGCCAAATTAGGGTTACAAAAAAACCCTTTCACTTTGCAGCTCCGAAACTTTTTCTTTTTCCTCACGCTTTCATCGTTGCCATAGAATTTCCATTAGATTCTCCAATAGACCAAAAGATTAGACCATAACATTCTCACAAGATAGATATTCAATGTAAGTGTGTGTACTTACGAGAGACTCCTTGAGGTGTATTTCTACTTTTTCTAGGTAACCTCTTTCCTTATTCTTAGGGCTTCTTGACTTTATTGTTACAACCACTTTACCCATTCATTAATTAACTTGTAACCAATTAGGGGCTTCTTGACCATTCTTTGGGGCTTCCAAATTCATAAGGGCATATCTCCCTAACCATAAGGAACTACGTGGCATACCACCTATCACTGGAAATTGCACGACAAGGACTATCCATCTATGTGTGTCTACCTGCATTTACATTTTCCTTCATGTCCATATTCCTCAACCAACTTCAGGTACCATAACCAAAACTCCTCGGCTTCATGTTGACTTCATCAAATGAACCCATCACATTTGTTGACATCAACCACTCCATCAATGAAAGCTAAATCACCATCAATATCAACCACATCTTTAGGGATTCCAGACTTCTCCAAGGGTTGACATCAATATCCAAGGGTTGAAATCAATATACAAGGGTTGACATCAATGACCAATAACTATCCAAACCAATTGTACAACAATCTAGCCCTCTTGTATATCCACTCTCCTCACTCAACAACCCAAAACCCAGATTCTGCTCCAACAACAGTTCCCAATCCACCAACTATTTTCCCCACAACCTGCACAACCCAAGAAATGTACCCCCTTCACTGGTCTCAATCCATTAGGTTGTACCATTCATTTATCATGGCTTCTAGTGCACTTGGTTGGCTAGGAATATCATAGTTGGGGACTTCCAAAAAAATTTATCTACTCTAGGAGTGCTCACAACAACCTTCACAAGGCTCTTGAGCCATTTCCTCAACATAAAAATGCACTACAGGCTTACAACCTGTTTTACAGGAACACAAGCCACATTTTCAGCATAAACACAACCCAATAATGGTTTCCTTGAAGCACAACATGGTTGGTGCTCTTTCTAGCACTCTGCTCCTCTCTTCCTTCCCAAAATCTTCCTGTAAAAACCATCCCCTTTCTGCATATGAATTTTGTTCTCTTTCCCTTGCTTGCTTGACTCACATTCTTCCCAAATATGATTGTACTTTAGCCCCATGCTCCCAATAACTATGGTATGTGACTCCTCACACCCACCCTCTTACATGAGTTTAATGATTGGCTTTGGGAATACTCAATAGAAAAATATAAGGTTATACACAATGGTAATAATTTTAGGAATGTGGGTTGGATTAATATCCATGAATGTTTCCCCCTTGGACCCCTCTCTCTTGTGGAATCGTAACCCCTCATTTTTTTCATCCCTCTCGTATTGCAGTCAAAAATTACTACTTTTATTAATAATTTTAATGTACATAATACATAGTTTGGCCCTCAACCAGTTTAATCAATATGGGTACTTCACCCCAATATATCGGCTAACCAGCCTAGTTCACATTTATACAACTACATTATAATTTGCAGGAATCAAAATTTGGAATGTTACATTCCCCTCCCCCCTATCTTTGTATTGTCCTTAGTGCACAACACCATATGATGTACATATAATTACAATGCTAGGCTCTCCAGCCTTTAATCAACCTATAATCTCTCCAAACTAATATCACACATGTATTCCATCCTAAATATAAATGCATAGGCACTTCGGCCCCAAAAACCATAAATACATATACGCTCTAKCCCTWAAACATAGATACATAACCCACTAGCCTTCTCCTATAGCTATCCCAATTTCCACTAGCTCTCTTACACACACCTACCCAACCTAAGGAATATAACTCTTCATTATTCTYAGCCTATCGAGTTGTACCATTCCTAATGTGTCTCCTTCACTACTCTTAGTCCATCGGGTTGTACCATTCCTAATGTGCCTCCTTCACTACTCTCAGTCCATYAGGTTGCACCATTTTAACAGGGTATCTAACATAGGTGACCAAGAATCTCTCTTATTGGGATCTCAAGGGACTTCCTACTAGGAAAAACTACCAAGAAAAGCAAAATAACATCAATCTTGTCGCTCYAGTGAAACTCAYACACATGATTTYACTCTTCAATCCTGACAACCTGGTTCTTCGAAAATGCAACTCCCACATAGGATTTCACTCTTTAGGCCTAATAAATTGGTTCTTTAGCAAGCCTGGAAACTTACTTCTACATTCTTCAACAACTTCGAACAACTGCTAACATGTCCACTGGACTTTAATCYTCTCTTCTCTTCTCTTCTCTGCTATATATTTTCTTCCTTGGTTTACTAACTCTTCTGCCTCAAGCATCCCTTTCATTGTTATACAACTTCTCAAGTGATCCATCATTTTCCAAGGGGAACACCAACTTACTACTAGAATTTCACTAGAAAACTATAACTCATGGAAATTGTGTCATCCACATTATACACATACAACCAACATGAGACATCATCATACAATTTTCAATCATATATATATATATATAATCTATTTCTATAGGAAAAAAAAATTCCCAAGCATTAGTTTTCTGCTCATAATTGTTTCTCTCGTGTAGAAGTATGCATCAATATTCATCATGGGCTTACACCCCTATCATATCCAATACCATTCTTCTTGCAATTTTCTCAACTTTATACAGCCAAAAAAATTGTTAGTACCGATGCACATTTACAACAGTTCATGAAATGATCTTAGAATTGTATTTTACCAACAATTCAATAATTTATAGCCCTTTCTCATTTAAAAATGGAATTCAGTTATTAATCATATCATCCAGAATGAAACTATCATTCATTGTGCATGCATTATCAGCACACCAATCTTTCCATAATGCAATCAAAATTTACCAACAAATGAATCCAATGTGCCAATACCCATGGCCACATTTACACAATGCATCATTGCATTGAATCCAAAATACCATATATCTATGTCATGTATTCCACCATGTGAATTGGAAGGTATGTGATTTTGAAGGTATTGAAGGAATAGAACAAAAATTAAGAAAATGACTCACTATTAAAGTTTAAAGGCATCAATGAGCGATTCACATGGGGTCTCAAATAAAAAGGAAGTAACCCGTTTTAAATGAATGAGTTTTTTTTTTTATTATCAAAGTAAAAAGATAAAGTGAGACTGTGACCTTAGTGGATTACACTTATCACCTACCATAGCATATGCGCATTATTTAATTTTAAAGTTGGATGGGATGGATTAGTATTGACATAACTATTTAGTTGTCTTATCACGTAGGCAAATTATTAAAAGATATGTGTGTGTGTGTGTGTGTGTGTTTGAGATGGTTTAAAAAAACAAGACAAAAGAAAGAGTGATATTTAAAAAGGGGATTTTATAAAAGAAAGAGTGATATTTAAAAAAGGGGATTTTATGTGAATAGAGTTAGAGGATTTTTTTTTAAGAAGGGGAAACATGAGAAGGGTTGGTGAAAGCCTAACTTTGTAAAAGGGGTTATAAGTGTTTACATTCATCCTCAAAAAATAAGTTTGGTCGTAGACTTATGTATCACATTTTCAATAAAATGATCATTTTTTTTTGTGATTGTGTCCTAGATCCACCTGAAAATGAATAAGGGGATCTTAGGTACACTTTTTGTTGTGTGCAATGGATTGTTCTTAATGTTGTTCTTTTGTGTCTAGTTTTGGCACTTAAAAAATAACAGTACAAAGCAATCATACACACACTAAAGTACA
The DNA here is from genome assembly GCA_010110895.2 of Picea sitchensis. NCBI lineage: Eukaryota > Viridiplantae > Streptophyta > Pinopsida > Pinales > Pinaceae > Picea > Picea sitchensis. The sequence goes on along the minus strand of SNQJ01S0044782.1, from coordinate 33,110 downwards.
AGGTAACTTAATGCAATTCGAGCACATGTGATCATGCACCTGCAAACATTTCTAGTCAAGAACATACAATCAAGTATAAGAAATCAAAGTACAAGCAATCAAGTAGTTGTCATGCATATTGAAGATATCAATCACATCAACGTTCAACAAACAATTCTACATTAGTCATTGAAATCAATGGGCATGAAGCATTACTAAGCTTTCAAGATCATTTGCTACTTACAATAGTTTCTTTTGTAAGTCTAAAATCAAAATCAAGTTGAGTTGAATTGTAATTTTTGGGTGCATTCTCAGTTAAAACTGACACTTGTGACTTATTTGAGTTGATTGTATGTATGAGTCAAAATTGATAGGGTTGAGTGCTTTACAAAGTCAGATTAGAAGTCTTTGAATTTCATTGGCAGCTAGTTGTAATATGATGTACCTAAAATGGAATAAGGAGGTCACTGTCATCAACTCAAAAACCACAAGTTACTGAAGCAAAATCAAGCGAACTTGAAGTGAAAGTGAGAAAAAGATCTCAAACGGGTGTGAAGTTCAAGCAAGTGAGTTCAAGTGAGCGTGAAGTGTAATTGAGTGATGATGCATCCCCCCTCCCCTCCTAGGATTCTGTCGACCTCCCGGTCTAGGATATTTCTAACTGCAGAATCGAATCGGCTACTCAGACTCCTAATTGAACCCGAATCAAATATGCATAGGCCCCTTTCTTCCCTGTGTGCGGGTCCCGAAAGACCCACGGGTTAATTTCCACACACTCCCAAAACACTAGTTCAGGCATATGCCCCTTTGGAATTAAACCCTTTTTCATATGACCTTGGGTCTTGTCCTTGTGCTAATGCATGATTCCGAGCATGGGCAAGAGTGGTTTCAAACCAACCCGCTTTTCACCCTGCAATCCTCCTCATTTTTCCACGTATCCATTTGTGAATACTATGGTTCTAATTGTGGTCCTCTCTAGAATAATTATCCTTCGAGCAAGTTCTCACTCTGCAATCCTTCTCGACCGTCAATCTCTGCTCCTTTGTTGTTTCCTGCAATCAACGGATGCTATCGAATCTTCTTCCCTACCTCCTACGCACGATCTCAGATCTGTGCAATATGTCGCCACGTAACTCCCCTCTAGACCAACGGTTGTCGTTGACTTCACCTTTCAGGCTTCGAGAGTTTCAATTTTCAAACTTTACTCTCCTCTATATGGAAATTTTCCAGAGTGGAAGATTTGTTGCCACCTGTCTCCTTGAATCTACAGTAAGGATCTCCTTCGTGAGTCCGGCCTTCGGGAATCTCAGTTTTCAACCTCCACAAGCTCCTTTTGCTAAGTTTCTTCCTTGCATGTGACCTTGGACAACGTCCTCACATGATCACGTGAATTTCTGTTAAAGCTCACATACCTTCAATCCTCGAAATGCTATGGGACCATCGATCTCCCGATCTTGACGGTACCTCTGGATTGGTGGTTCAAATTTTCTCTCTCCAAATCTACGGACCAAATCTCTTCGTGATTCCGGACTTTGGGAATCTCAATTCCCAAATCCTCGCCACTGCTGACTGATTATCTTCCAGAGTGGAAGATCTGCTGACACGTATCCTCCCCAATCAACAGTCGTGCTCCCGCTTCAGGATTTTGGCCTCCTCGACCAGATCAATGGCCCTCTAAGTCCCTTCTCGATTGACGGTCGAGATCTTCTCTGGGTCTTCAAACCTTTTCTTCCTTCGCTTTTCTTTGGAGTCCTAGATATGGTTCCACGTATCCTCTTTTGCATCGACGGATCTCATCATTTTCGGAACTTCGGCCTTCGACGTTCTCAAATCTCAACAACCACAAATCTCCGAAGTGAAATCTTCTGAAGTGTTGGATCTTCTGACACCTGTCCTCTCTTGATCCAACGGTTGTTCAGTGGTTGTCTAATGGAGTGAATCTCCATCCTCCATGTATCCCTTCGTAGATCAACAATATGTTTTCTTCCCTTGAGATCAATGGCCCTTAATCATTTTGGCCTTCGGTGCTTCAGAACTTTCCGAAACTTCTTTCCATAAAAACGTCGGAGTGCAATCCTATGAAGTCCACGATCTGGTGACACCTGTCCTCTTCCAGATCGACATTTATCATTCACTTTGGATGTTTGGGCTTCGGCAATGTCAAACCTTTCTCCTTCGCGTTCTCCCAGAGTGACTTCACCCAGAATTCACGATCTTTTTCCATGCGTCCCCTTTCTAGATCTGACGGCTCAGATTCTCTTCGAGCTTTGCGATTTGTCAGTTTCAATTCTCAAACTGAAACTCCAATGTAAATTTCCCCAAAGCTCATGATATGGTGACAAGTGTCCCCTCGCAGATTGATGGCTCTCATCTCTTCGAGCTTCGGAAGTTTCAACTTCTCTGTGCACTCATTCCTCCCGAAGCGTTTCCACCTTAAATTGATAGATTGCTGCCACGTGTCCTTCCATAAGATGGACGGTCCCAAATGGTTTCAAGACTTCGACTCTTTAGCACGTCCACTCTCCGGTGTGTACACAAAGCGTTAAAACTCGTGCAATTCTTCCCGGATCCAACGATGGTTGATCCTTTGCGCTCAGATCCAATGGATTATATCTATTCTCTTCTCCTCCACTATCCTTGTTCACTAGGCACTGATCCAACGGACCAGGCTTCTCCTTACAACCAATCTGACGGTCATTGTTTATCCTCCTCCTAAGCTTTAGGATTCTCCCGACTTAAAATATTTAGTAAGTTCTCAAAGGTCTCAGCCTTTGAACTTTCTCTTGCGAACTCAATGATCTTAGGTCTCGCTTCGCCCTTGAAACGTTATCCCTTTTGAGCTTTTGGACTTAGAACAAGTTTGTCTCCTATGCACCCTCTTCGTTATTCCTTATGAGCTTCATCTCCTCGAAGATTCTGATCTCCCACACACTCCTTGCATTTCTAGGATTTCGTCAAACTTAGATCCGAAGGATTTCTTGAAAAGAAATTCTTCTCACCCTCCTAGTGTTCTCCTTACTCGATGCACACCTTGGAGAGATCCTCCTTATAGAGTGTTCAGTAACTCTATTTCTTCCCGAACTTAACATAGAGTTCTTTCTATGCACTCCTTGCACTCGGTTGATGAAGGTTCAATGTTATCTCTCCTGAGCTTCCCTGAGGTTAACTCACCTATGTCAATGCACCCTTTGCGGACTGTGTGCATTCCTTGCACTCGAAAAATCAAATGAAAGAAACAATTGAAACTCATTCGATACTTCACCAATTCACACATTCAAAACATGAATAACATATGAAAACATAACAATGAACACAAATACATAAACACACCATATGCAGGAAAAATCACTTTTCTATTATCTTTGTGTGTCTATACAGATGTTTACAAAAAATGGACTTCAATAGAGTCTCAGTTCTCTCAAGTTCTCTCCTAGAATTATTCTACCCAGACCTCTCTACAAAGATCTCTCTCTCTTTTCAACAAAGGGCTCTACGAGCTTATCCTCTCCAATGCCTTAGTGTTATCACTATCTTAGTTATGGCACCATACTCCTACAGCTTCATTACATAAATGTTGATCCAGACCTGACTATGATCTAGACCTGCTACAAGAAACCATTTAAGGAAACCCTATCCACTACATGTACAAAGGCATGGCTTGGCATTTATCAGCCTTACAATGCAAATCCCCATGGGATAAGATTTTGAATTTAAAAATGGGAGGGTTATTGCCTCTCCCTCTCTGAAATGTGCATTGATGTGCTGCAATGTTGGTGCATTGTTGAGGTGGATCGATGCTCTTGCATCATACTCCACTGATAGGAAAATCATGAGCTCCTCTTCTCCA
>SNQJ01S0044782.1:0-17718 GCA_010110895.2 Picea sitchensis | reverse complement strand
AATTAAATGAAATAAATTTAAGCAATTGAATTGCCCAACAGTCCTCACAAGATCATGTGACTTCATGTTAAATCTCACGTACCTTCAATCCTCGAAATGCTATGGGACCGTCGATCTCCCAATCTTGACGGTACCTCTAGATTGGCGGTTCAGATTTGCTCTCTCCAAATCTATGAACCAAATCTCTTCGTGATTCCAGACTTCGGGAATCTCAATTCTCAAATCCTCACCACTGCTGACCGATTATCTTCTGGAGTGGAAGATCTACTGACACGTATCCTCCCCAATCAACGGTCATGCTCCCACTTCAGGATTTTGGCCTCCTTGACCAGATCAACAGCCCTCTGACTCCCTTCTCGATTGACGGTCAAGATCTTCTTTAGGTCTTTGGACCTTTTCCTCCTTCACTTTTCTCCGGAGTCCTAGATCTGATGCCAAGTGTCCTATTTCACATCGACAACTCTTTTCATTTCCGGAACTTCGGCCTTCAGTGTTCTCAAATCTCTGAAGTGAAATCTTTTGGAGTGTTGGATCTTCTGACACCTATCCTCTCTTTATCCAACAATTGTTCAATGGTTGTATAACGGAGTGAATCTCTGTCCTCCACATATCCCTTTGTAGAGAAATGATCCGTGTTCTTCCCTTGGGATCAACGACTCTTAATCATTTCAGCCTTCAGAACTTTTCAAAACTTCTTTCCATAAAAACCTTGAAGTGCAATCCTTCGAAGTCCACGATCGGGTGACACCTGTCCTCTTCCAGATCGATGACTATCGTTCACTTCAGTTGTTCAGGATTCGACAATGTCAAACCTTTCTCCTTCACATTCTCTCGGAGTGACTTCACCCGGAATTCACGATCTTTCGCCGCGCGTCCCCTTTCTAGATCTAACGGCTCAGATTCTCTTCGGGCTTCACGATTCAGTAGTTTCAATTCTCAAACTGAAACTCCAATGTAAATTTCCATGGAGCTCACGATCTGGTGACAAGTGTCCCCTCGCAGATCGATGACTCTCGTCTCTTCAAGCTTTGGAAGTTTCAACTTCTCTGTGCGCTCATTCCTCCCGGAGCATTTCCACCTGAAATCAATAGATTTCTGCCACATTTCCTTCTAGTTGATGGATGGTCCCAAATGGTTTCGAGACTTCAACTCTTTAGCACGTTCTCTCTCTGATGTGTACACAAAGCATTAAAACTTGTGCACTTCTTCTCGGATCCAACGATGGTTGATCCTCTACACTCAAATCCAATGGATGAGATCTATTCTCTTCTCTTGCACTATCCTTATTCGCTAGGCACTGATCCAATGGACTAGGATTCTCCTTACAACCGATATGATGGTTTTTTTTGCTCCTCCTCCTAAGCTTTAGGTTTCTCCCAACTTAAAATATTTAGTCAGTGCTCAAAGGTATCGGCCCTTTAACTTTCTCTTGCAAACTCGACAATCTTAGGTCTCTCTTCACCCTTGCAGCATTATCCCTTCTGAGATTTTGGACTTAGAAAAATTTTGTCTTCTACGCACCCTCTGCATTATTCCTTCTGATTCGTATCTCCTCGAATATTCTAATCTCCCACGCACTCCTTACATTTTTGCGATTTCTTCAAACTTAGATCCGAAGGATTTCTTGAAAATAAATTCTTCTCTCCCTCCTGGCATTCTCCTTGCTCGATGCACACCTTGCAAAGCTCCTCCTTACAAAGTGTTCAGGAACTTTTTTTCTTCCCAAACTCAACACAGAGTTCCTTTTGTGCACTCCTTGTACTCGGTTGATGAAGGTTCAATGCTATCATCCTTACAACGCAAATCCCCATGGGATAAGATTTTGAATTTAAAAATGGGAGGGTTATTGCCTCTCCCTCTCTGAAATGTGCGCTGATGTGCTAGAATGTTGGTGCATTGTTGAGGTGGATCGATGCTCTTGCATCATACTCCACTGCTAGGAAAATCATGAGCTCCTCTTCTCCACTGTTGAAATCCTCCTGGATCCCAAACTCTCCCTTGGAGTTTTCCTCTTGCTCCTCTCTAGACCTCACTACGATCTAGACCTACTAGAAGCAACCATTTAAGGCAACCCTATCCACTACCTGTACAAAGGCATGGCTTGGAATTTATCAGCCTTACAATGCAAATCCCCATAGGATAAGATTTTGAATTTAAAAATGGGAGGGTTAATGCCTCTCCCTCTTTGAAATGTGCACTGATGTGCTGGAATGTTGGCGCATTGCTGAGGTGGAGCGATGCTCCTGCATTAAGTGAGTTCAAATAGAGTGTAGTATTGAGTTATTAGAGTTTGTTAACACTCTAATAAAAAAAGTTGAAGATAATACAATCATACTTCACAAAGATACTCTTTAATTAGTGCTAAATTTTTTACAATTGACGCAATATAAAATTAGACTTCTTTAATATCAATACCAATTATTTAATGACGAAATCAAGGATCTCAAAACTCAACAACCACTGAAGTGTTCTAAACTAGTTTTTGTTCAAAACAACCCTCTTTTCGATGACGATGACGATGATGATACATATCAACATTCAGTGCAATATAAACTTATCAAGACAACTCCATAAGCATATGAAGATGAATTTTTTCAAGATCAGCATGGTCAAGTTCAAAATACTCTTTTCAAGCCCATCATCATACCTTAGGAAGAAATTAGGAATAATAAGCAAAGAATAAGACTTGGATATGACAAGGAAGTAACTTTTCATACTCCAAATTATTCCAGACCAATCTAGTTCCAAAGTGTTGGATTCCTTCAAGAAGTTTCAACTTCACTTGTTCAAGTTAAGCATCAAAATACAAAATGCCAAAATTCCAATCAAGTTGGTCATATGGAGAATCAATGTTTTGTTATCCATAGTTGCCATCATTGTGGCAAGAAGAATAATTTAATGGAGAAATTCTCCAAGACAAACAAAATTGTAAGATTAAATATTCATTATGAGTGGATCGATCCTTGGCAGTAGTCATCAACGACCAAGAGATTGTTATAGCCTTACCGAACAATTCAATCTCAAGTAAAGATTAATCTTGTAGATGAAAGTGAAACTCTCATGCACCTTAAGAGGGGGAGTTCATAAATCAAGTGAAGATGGTTCTTGAAACCACTTGTAGTCTCTCCTTTCAATTAAAAAAGGGGGGAATTGATAATGGAATTGAAGATGGTTGTTAGACTTAAAGTTCTGAAAACAACAAATTCAACATTTGGGAAGATCTTGCATGGAATTTGGGCTCCTCTTATTGCTTTTTATTATCTAATTGGGATACATTAGGATGCTATTGGACACCTAAAAGTGTCAAAATTGGTTAGTGGTCATCCAAAACCACCAGATACATGGTACCAATTAGTTAGTGGTCATCCTAAAACACCACATACATGGTATCAATTGGTTAGTGGTCATCCCAAACCACATATTCATAGAGAAATTCAGTGATACACTGATAATAGAGTGGTGATACTACATGTTCACCAATTAGCAGAAGACATCAAATTCTTCTAGCTCAAATACTTGGAAAAATGATCAACTTGTCAATCAATCAAATAATGTTAAGAAATTGTAGTTGTTCAATTCCATATCTCAACTCTCTTCCATTTAATTTCAGATGAACCATTCAACATCCAGATGGACGGTTTTTTAGGAAGATTTTTCATTGAAGCTAGGGTCAAGGATTTTTGAAAAATCCATCATATCAACTTTTAGCTTAGCTTGTATAGATAGATATACTTGTGATTGAGGGGGGAAATTTTATCCTATGGATTTCCTTACAAATCACAAAGTATTTATGTCACCATAATTTCTATTATTCATTTAGGATAATAGTCATTTATCCTCAATGATGACTAAGTGATTTAGTTGAGATTGCCTAGCCTTATCATCACTTGAGGATATATGAATAATATCCTAAATGAATAATACGAATTATGGTGACATGAAGACTTTTTGATTTGTAAGGTAATCCATAGTCTAACATGTATATCCCACATAATTTGGATACCTTCCTCTTCGACCCATACACAACTCTAGGAATATAATTCCCTTTGTGCTCTCTTGTGTCGGAAAAGAGGTTGCAGTCCAAACATCGGTCATATAGGAGAAGACCATTACACACTTACATGGAATTATATCGCTTCCATATCCAATCCCAACATGGCTTCACACATGGTCATCTCTAATGGCATTCATTTCTACAGCAAGAGTATGTCTCGTTACTTGACTTGGTTATGATATCATAACCAACATAAAATAATATTCAATCAACTTTAGTATAAATGAATTCAAGAATAAACAACATGTGTGTATTCAAGGCCCTCTACCTTTACATCAAGGGAATTCTTACCTAAATTCCCTTCATCATTTATGCATCATAAACAACCCCAAATGCATACCTTCATGGTTTTTATTACATTAATTGACGTTACCTGATCAACTAGTATTTTGTAGAATCTTCTAGGTTCCCTTTACTAACCTCTTGATCAACATATTACCATCCTCATTTTTCTTCATACATATGGTTTTCATATGCAACAACATCATTAACATCTTCATCCATCCTATCAACAATTTTCTGGATACACAATCCATCATTAGTCTTATTCAAATATCACAACATCATTATTTCATATATAATAGCATATTGCTCTCAGTCTACAAGCATGCCAAAAACATGATCAGGTATGTCCATATGCAAAAATGCACCTCAAAATGCACCAAGCATTTAATTATCATCATGCCTACTCATGTACATGCATTATAGCTTCATTGGATACATCATGCATCACTTCCATTATGCACTCCAATGCATAATTGTTTCATCTTTATTTATTTATTGATGTTGATGTAGATGGATTTCCTTGAATTCTTGTATATCCTCACTACCCCGTGCACTACCATTATGATCATCTATGCACCATTGAACCCTAACCTGTACCTTTTTCCATCCAAGCCCCACTTGGCCATTCTTCCTTTCCATCCAATAGATCTGCTAGTGTTAACATCTCATAGTTGCTTCATTTATGTAGAGAATTGTGTCCCAACATTATGCCCATTGTAACATTTCCACCTTGAGAGTGTTGTGCTATGCATTACTCTAGCTGAATTCTAATATTGAAATCTAATAACTACTCACTAATCAATTGCTCCATTGACACATTTAAATGAATGATCCTTCATTAATATTTCCATTGTATGCTTAAACATGTACCATGCTTCCATTGCACACTTGATAATATAAGTGGATTTCTTTCTTTGAGTACTTTTAGAAAAAAAAATCTAGATCATATCTAACAATTCCTTATTCCTACATTCTTATGCTTTCACATAGAGATGACTCATCCACTCCATGAGTCACACATCATCTCATGATATCCTTTATCTTCTCTTGCAATAATCTTTTCCTCCTTCACTACATTTCTACCTTCAAAGCTATGGATTCATCCTTAACTCCTTGTGCATGCTATGACATTCTTCACATGTTGGCTTCATGTTTTATGTGAGAATCACTATTGATGTTACTTTGAAATTCATCCAAACTCTGTAGCAGTTGAATATTAACCTTTATATGTTCTTCCTGAGTCCCTTATTCTCTTTCCATTAGCTTCTCTACGACTCTTTGATGCCTCATCCAACTACACAAGATTGAATTTCTTCCTTGTCGAATGGACACTGGGATTAATCTAGAACAAACCCACATAATCTTCAATTGTGGAATCTTTTCCTCTTGCTATAAATCCCTTCACCTAATACTCTCTGCTTATTATCAATGACTTGTCATTAATCTCAACCCCTTTTTACATAGATTATAACACAACCAAAAACTTTTGGGGAGAATATGATCCTTTAATCCTATTGTCCTCTAGATTACCTTTCCAATGATCATATTCATGCTTCATTCCGACTTATGAGGTAAAAGTCATGAATTCTTGAATTCCCATTATGTTCAATGGTGTCCTTCAAGCCCACCAATCACTTTCCTTCTAATCCCTTGAGAAATATTCAACTCAAAACTAAATTATGAGTGGATATATGAACTATCCTATCCAATATTTTTCCAATGACTAATTTCTTGCTCAATTCTAAGAAGTAATGTATCTATCGTCTATATATCGTATATATTGTATTTATCATTGAGATAAAGGGGAAGGAGATATATTCCATGGAATATATCATGATATATCCAATACATTGAATGTGTCATGAAATATCGTGCGTCGACTGAATATATTGGCCTATTGTCGAAAAATGTGGAAAAGTGCGTGTGAAGGGGGTTTTAAGGTCGTGGGTCACTTTTTTCCATTCATTATTTCATTTCTAAGGTGTGAGAGAGATAGAGAGGTGTGAGGGAAGCCATTGTGCATATATCCAAGGAGGAGAAATCCAAGGATCTTGTTGCCATTAGACGAGATATCGTGGAGTGGGGATTCATCATTCAATCATTCAAATCATCAAGATTTATAGGTATGATCCAAATAGGGTTTGCAATGTGCCTCTTCTTGTTTTTTTTGAATGGAATATTCAATCATTCCACATTCATCTAGCTCTCGTTTTTTAAGCTTTGCATTATCGTGTGGTTTTTTTTTTGTACCTTAGGTTTAATATTTTCACCTAAACAAAATCCCAAAGGCATTGGATCCAATGTGGGTGTATGGTGAACCAGTAGAACTTACCAATAGAAAAATATTGACAAGCAATCTTTGTGGAAAAAGAATTTATGGAGGAATTAGATTCTTGAAATACCACCTTGCTAAAATCACTGGGTTTGATGTGGAAATTTGTCTAAAGAGTACCCTGGAAATTATGCATGTTGCAAACCAATCACTCATTAATATGGATAATAAGAGGGATGTGACCGAAGCTAGAAAATAATAACTTGAACTTGAAATTAGAAACACTGAAACAAGTTCCTATGAGGGGGGACCAATACACCAATCCCAGTCCTCAGCCATAGGGCCCTCAAGGGCCTCAACTTCTGCAGTTCGCTCATCAACCTCACCTTTCTTTGTGTTGAGGTCAACACTTGGGGGGAAACATTCTATTTGATCATTGATTAAAATAAAAGAGAAGGAGGAGATCGTCAAGCTTGTGTGAAAATGTTTTCTTTGGAGTGATATACCTTTTAACATTGCCAATAACCCCTTCTACCATTCCATGTTTGAATTTTTTGCAATTGTTGGCCCGGGGTATAAGGGCCCTTCCTATCAAGATTTGAGAGGGACTATCCTTAAGGGGAAAAGGTCGATTGCACAAAAATATTATCTTGGCTCAAGGAAACATGGAAGAACACCAGATGCACCATGATGTCAGATGGGTGGACTAATGGGAAGGGTAGGTCAATTCTAAAATTCTTGGTTAATTATCCCAAGGGGAAAATGTTTATCAAAAGTTTTGATGCAAGTGCATATACAAAAGATGCACAATTATTATGTGATTTTCTAGATGGATTTATTCGAGAGATAGGCCTATAGTATGTTATCCAAATCATCACGGAAAATGATTATAATTATGTTGTTTTTAGGAGGATGACTATGGAGAGGTATCCATCCTTGTACTGGAGTCTATTTTCTACCCATTGCACTGATTTGATGCTATAGGAAATGGGAAAACTTCCTTGGATCAAGGAAATCATTGATTCATCTCGGAGTGTGACAATATATATATATATATATAATCACAGGGAACAAAGAGTTGGTGTGTCCTACAATCACACGTTTTTCCATTAGATTCATTTATCCTCAGTTGCTCCTCAAGAGTATTTTGGAGTTACAAAGAATGTTTCTTCCTGATGAGTGGGTTGCTTGTGATGTTTATTTCTGATGAGTGGGATGCTTGTGTCTATAGCACCAAACAATATGGGAAATCCATAGCCCAACTTGTGGTACATGACCATAGATTCTGGAGTGGAGTAGGTGAGGTATGTACCATTAGTGAACCTTTGGTAAAGGTTCTTCAATTGGTTGATGGTGAGAATCCCAAAATAGGATACTTGTATGAGGCCATGAATAGGGCCAAGGAAGCTATCTATCGATACTACGAGGACAAGGGGGAGGAAGGACTCACCAAGAGAGATCATATATGGGGTATGATTGATGAGCGATGGAATAACACTCTCCATTGTCCCATTCATGCAATAGGGCTCTACCTCGACCCTAAATTTTCTTATGCTTGTGGATTTAATTTTGATGGTGAGGTCATCAATGGTTTTCTCCAGTGTTTTTAGAGGATGGTGTTGACTCCAACTTAACACTCAAAGATTTATAAATAGAATGAGATATATAGGATGATATCTGGGATGTTGGGCTATGATATGGATGTCCAATATAGGACCACAAGGATTCCAAGTAAGCTTCAATTTCAATTTTTTTTTATTCCTTTCTATATATTATATATGACATTTATTACTTGATGGAAATCCAAAATATAATTCATTGTCTTCCTTTCATTTTATTCATTGTATATGTTTAGTGGAAACAATATGGTGGAAAGCTCCTAGAGCTACACAAACTTGTTGTTCGGGTACTTAGTCAAACTTGCAGTTCTTCAGGGTGTGAGTGCAATTGGAGTGTCTTTGAAAAGATACACTCCAAGAAGCGCAACATGTTAGAAATGTTCAAAAGTGAAACAATCAAATTTAAATTGTTTATATTTTTATTTATTTTATTTTATTTACTACAATTTAGTATTTACCATCACTAACTATGGATCTCAATGTTCATACAAGTTAGGTACCCAACACATTAATGACTTGGTATATGTCTATTGTAATATAAGGCTGTGGGTGAAGCAACTTGACAAAGAACCCGACATAGAGGCCATTTCATTGGATAACATTAACACCACTAGTCAATGGAGGGTGGAGATTCAGGACCCTGAGATGGAGGATGCACTTGAGTGATTGGAGGAGGAGAATTCATATGATTTTGGGGAGGAGGAGTAGGATGATGTTCCACTTCTAGTGGATACAGAGGATGAGGAGGCGATTAATCTTCAGGTGCAACCAATTCCGCCACCACCTCCATAGAGAGCCATACTTGGAGTTCGACTTGGGTTCGTTGGGACTAGGATGAGGAAAAACACTTTTCCTTACACCTCATCTGCATCACTTACCACCTCATATGCAACATCTAGAGTAGTTGGAGCTTCCACTCCAAGCTCATCTCGAGTACCTCCATAACCATGTACTGCTTCTAGAAGAAAAGTGGTGCCCTTTACCTATAAAAGGGGTAGAGTGGCACAACCTAGAGGGAATCAATGATTTGGATTCCTATGATCTATTATTTTCATTTTATTATGTACTATTTAGTATCTAGATGCCTCATGAGATACATTTATTTTGATCATTTTATGTGATTTTGTATCATCCTATCAGGAACATGTTTCAGAATTTTCAGTTTAGTAGCAATATGTAACCATTTGAAATATTATGCATCTTATTTATTAGTTTTATTTTCATATTTATGTGTCAACATGTCTATTTGATGTTGTTGTTTCTTTACATGTTTAAAATTTTGAAAAAAAAGAGTGTTTTTTGTGTTTTTTTGAGGTCTTGCGACATTTTCCGAGATATTCCAATATATTTCGTCAATGTCACTTATAAGTTACATTCCAGACCCTCATCGATACTTTACCCGAGATGAGATATACATAATTGATTCTAATCACTGAGAAGGATGTTATGGTCACTTGAATATTGCCACTTCACTCCTCTTGTGCACCTTCTCCCAAGTGGAAAATAATTTAAAACACCAAATTTGGCCATCTACAGAGGTAAATCTATTTGGAACTAAGGAAAATTTAGTATGAGACACACATAATACTGATAACAATAAATTCACAACTCTCAGATTGTCAAATTGATGCTCTATTCAAAATCTACAACAATTTGGATATGACAACTTTGTCATTTTGCACATCTCCTAACATAGAAATTTTAACCCCGTTTAAGAATCCATACCCCAACTCCTTTGGAATTTTTATAGAATACTAATTGGTATCTCCATGACTACCTTCTAAATAATCTTTCAAAATTTCACCTTCATCCAGGCTTCAGACTGTTAGTTATGGCCCATAGAAGTTTTTATTGTTTTCCATTTTTAACCATGTATGCTACATGTGTCTTCTTTCTTTTCATGTACATTATGTACCCAAATTCCCAATCTGTCTCCATAGTTGTCTTCTATGGTTCATAACATTTCCATGGACTGCTCCTATGCCCCAAACATAATTTTGAGCAATAAGTTATGCCATCTGGAAGTAAATTGGTAGTAAATGTTTACCTTGCAATGTTTTAGCTATAAGTTTCTCATACGAGATATGTTTCACTCCTAGAATAGATCATTAGAAATATCTCATTGAGCTCTTTCATTTAAGATGAAAAGAATTTGTGTACCATAGGTATACACAATTTTTGTGATTTTTGAATACCTGAAAAAGTTGTTTAGGCCCTCAAAAAATCCCAACAAGATGAAGACCTTCAGAAAATGAAAAAATTTCACGAAAAAATCATTGATTTACTGTCATGATGGTCTGTATATCCAAGGAATCAATCTAAAAGTTAGGATTAATCCCAACCCTCAACCTAGTCAACCTTTCCAAGCCTACGGCCAAACCTTCTGCAAGCTTGTCGAGATCAACTTCATGCTTTTCCCATCAAAAACCCCCATCGAAATGGAAAATTACCTTGTTTATTGACCTTTCCAAAGTCCAAAGTCTGATAGCCTATATGAATCACTCCATTAGACTTATCCATCGAGAACATCCTCCCTGAACGAGACCTTCCAACAACCCTCCTTATGAAAACCATCGTAAACAAAAATTTCTAAAAACCATCAAAAACAAATATCTTCCGAAAACCATTGGAAACAAACCTTTCCAAAATGATCCCTTATGATGGTTGATCCTCGATGGATGGTCAATATCTAATATATTCTCTCATCGAATGATTTCAATTAATCCTTGAGTCTTTGAACTTTACCAAAAGCCACTACCGGTCCCACCTGTCCCTGACTTCCACATGGAACTCTCTGATTCACCTACCCTTGTTGAAATGTCATCTGACATGGAAATTTGACATGGAACTCTCTTTCATCTACATCCCTTTTGAGATAACATGCTCGTTCGATAGATCATATGGCCAATGATCATATCGACCAACAACAGTACTGATCATCTCAAGTTTCCAAGTTGCACACTACTTACCTCGGTCGTACAAGCTCTTCTGGAAACACAACACCACCATCAAGATTTCCAAATAGTTCCTTCTGAAGCTGCCTTTCCAAAGGATCCAAATACTGACATATTTCACATAGTACGGTCTATATCTTCTCAGATAGATCCAGTTATTTGACCTTTAACTCAGTCTGATTGAATTCATTGGAATGCAAACTTACTCCCAGACTTCCCAAATGGATTTTTCCAAAAACACTTCTCGTGGAATCCAATGGTTGAGACAAATGCTGATAAATATCAATGGCTCTCATTCTTTTGGGCATATTCCATCGGGTTTCTTCCTTCGGACTCAACCTCATGCCCTACCTTAGGATTTTTTTGAAACTCACTTTTTGAAAGCTTGTCGAGAACACCCTCTTCAAACTATACAATTGAATCTCGACTATTTATTCTCCAGGTTGTATTAATCCAAGTTGTCTACCACTGAACTTATTCTTCGCAATGAACAACACATAAATTCGGCTTCTCAAGACAAATTCGACTCTAAAACTTGCAAATCGATGACACAAAACTCTTATTCAATTATTATAGGGTGAACTAAACTCAAAATCTACTCATAATATGGGTATTTTATTCTGGTTCACCATTTTTCTCCAAATTCATCACAAAAATGAAATCTGCAACTGTGAATTTTTCCTAATTCGCATTGTCTCTTGGCCCATACAAGCTCAATGTTGAACCTTGAGATCTGATACCATTATGTAACATACCCAACCTCCAAGATGAGTCTGGTCATTACAAGAATGACTTATCTTGATAGATACAAATTTAAAAATTCCCAAGGGGCAACATGCCCATAAAAATCACATCAAAACAACATGTTGATTTACCCATGCATCTAACAAAATTTATAAAAATGTCAATGTATCTAGTAAGCACTTAGAAAACACACACACATCACTCAAATATTCATTTACACAATGGAATAATTATAATAAAACAACATAATACTTATATGTTTATAAAAATTAACCAACTGGCTACGCATGAAGGATGAACCTCCCATCCTTAGGCATTATTTTTCATTTTCTCTCAACAACAGGTCACCCATGAGCTAAGGCTATAGTCCACAAGAATATCTGGCCCTCCTGGATATCCACTCTCCACATTCAACAACCCAAAACCCAAATTCTCCTCCAAAAATAGTTCCCAATCCACCATCTCTCTTCCCCACAACCTGCACAACCTAAGAAATGTACCCCCTTCACTCATTTCAGTCCATCTGGTTGTACCATTCATTTATCAGGGCTTCCATTGCAATTGGTTGACCATGAATCTCATAGTTGGTGACTTCTAGGAACTCTTAGCTACTCTAGGAGTGCTCATAGCATCCTTCATAAGGTTCTTGAGCCAATTTCTCAATAGGAAAATGTACTACAAACTTATATCCTATTTTGCATGCATGCGGATTGCATTTCCAATATAAACATGGCCCAATAATGGTTTCCTTCAAGCACAAGATGGATGGTTCTATTCCCAACACTCAAATCCTCTCTTGATGCCCAAAATATGCATGTAAAGTTTGTTGATGTTTTGGTAGCTGTGGGAGGTATTAACCTCCGTGTGTAACCTATGAATTAGAATAGAATATTTCAGAAGAAAGTGAACCATTAAACAGATGTGTGGAAACCCTAGAATATAAGTCAACCTAGAAGAATAAATAATATTAGAATATTATCTTCCAAAAATACAAGTCAGCTCCATAAGAAAAAGACAAACAAAAAATATAATTACTAGAAAGTCAGGTCGACCCAACTAGAAAAGTCACTAGACATATTAATATAAATAGAGGAAATTTTATCTCAGTTAGAGATCCAGTCAGAGTGCAAGTCTTTTGGAGAGCTGCAGTTACAGCTACAAGGAGGAATAAGGGCATATGGTCATCTCTTGGGCTTGGTCTCTCTCTAGCGCTATCAAGTGATTCTCTTGGTGAAGCTCTTGGTGATATTCTTGCTAAGTATTGTGCAAGGCTGAGAGAGTAGTGCAGTTGCAACTGTTGCAATTGTGTATGGTACTTATTCTATGGATATGGAGAATCTCTCTCTTGTGTTCTACCATTGGAGAAGGATCTCTCTACTTGTCTTGAGTTGTTGTTGTAGTTAGTAGCTAGGGTTTATCTATTGGTTTTGGAGTAGGCTTTCCAGAATTATTCTAGTTAGTGTGCTCAGGGGTGGAATATGTGAATGTGTATGGTTTGGTGAGAATGATGTGACATTTTCTATGGTTAAATGAGCATACCAAAATTTCAACAAGGTATTGGAGTTGGTTTCCTTCGTAATAGTCTAACCACTGGAAAGAAGATCCTAAATTTCCCTCATTTTCAAGCTCATTGAGAACTTACTGAACTCACTAAGAAGGTAGCCTAAGTAGGGTGCATCTCTTCCCTGGATTATATCTACAAATTTATGAAGTTGATAAATTAGGGTTTCCTCATAAAACCCTAGGTTTACAGTTGCAGTTGTAGTGCCAATTAGAGCACCGGTTGCAGTGCCAGTTGCAACACTAATTGTAGTTCCAGTTGAAATACTAGTTGCAATGCCAACACTAGTTGCAATACTAGTTTCATTGAAAGTTTATGTGAAGTGTTGGGACTAATTTTTGGTTTTCCTAGTGTGACTTACCCTAGCACATCTCCAGCTATCTTTATATTACAAGTTGGAGAACCTTTGAAGTTTTAAGGTTCGTCATTTATTTCCACTTCTTTCGGATGGTGCCACTACCTGTCGATGCTTCTAGAGGTATGTACTTATATATATTTAAATTGTATCACTATTTTGAGTGTGATTGCAGGAGAAGGGATCTCTTACAATCGTATATCCAAAGGTATCTTAGACCGATCACATTCATAGGAACAACACATTCCATGTTTGATTATTTTCATATGCCTCTAAATGTTATGGAATTATTTAATCTTATGAACATCTAGTTGTATTTTGATCTATTGAAGTTATAATAACATTTGTTCAAAGTTATAAGCTGACTCTAGTCAAATTATTAGATTGATTAAGGTTGATATTTTAGATTTTATTTGCATTGTGTTCTCTAACTCAGATTTCTGTCAAGAAATAATATTGTATTAAGTACATGGGACATTTTGAAGAGAATACTTGTCATCTTGAGTGAAGGAGACTCAGAAGAAAATAAAAAACAATCGTTCTTGAAGATAAGAATCCAGGTTCTAGGTTTGATTGATTAAATTAATAAGTTTCCAATTTTCACATATCGAGTTTGATAATTTCTACATTACTAGTTGTGACAACAATCCTTGAAATATTCTATTACCGCTAGATACAATGAATACTTGGCAGCATGTGACTACTGTTGATATAAATGCTTATTGTACTTGGTCACAAGATGGACTAACATCTCCTCTAGGAGACACTTCTTGTTTTTCTTCCAGGAAAGTCACCTTCATAATTGATCCAAGTGGATATTGGTGGCCACCCACCTATTCCAACTGGCTCAAAACAATCTTCTAGCAATTTACTATTTTTAGTAGCTTTTTGGTTCCTAAACTTCCAGGGCCATTTTGAGCGCCTAAACGAAGTGTTTTCACAGTCAGTCACCTCGGTAATAACCAAAGGCTCTAATTAATCCCCCAAAATGAATATCCTCATCGATACCTTTCCAATGAGCTATCGTGTACCCCAAACGAAGATTGTATGCCAAAGTTACACCCCGGAGAAGTTGATACACCAAACTACCCAAAACAGGGTCCACAAAACTATTGGATTTTCATCTTCTGGGGTTAGGATTTTGGATTTTATTTATGTTATAAAATCATTTGGAGCCTCATTGTAACAATCATCTTCTTGAGAATGTAAGTAGTCGTCACATATCTTCTCAGAGATAAGATGCCACCATTCTAGCGAGTCTTTCACTCTATATTTCTACAGTTTTGTACATTTCGCTCATTAATAGAAATTGTGTATTATTGTATCTTTGTGTTTATGGTTATATATATGATAAATATCTATTATATTATTGGATACCTGATATATCTCTGTACATTTCTTTATTATATCTTTTCTCTCATTTCGCGCCAAAAATAATCTAGATCAGTAATATCAAAGAAGACTTCTCTTGATCGTTTTTCAGTGCATGTCCCCAATGAGGTCTAAGTATAGCAAGTTCGGTCTCGATCTTGTCTCTCTTGAGGAAAATCTCTCTTGCATGCCCAAGAAACCCTCCATGGTGGAAGAAAATAAAAATGACAGAGAAAAATATTCTATTAATTGGTTTCTTGAGCAAGCTCTCACGCGACAGAGGGATGAAATGATGGAGAATTTTTCCCACGTCCTTCAACACTTGTCGATAACAGCACGCACGTCTTCATCAAGTGGCCACTTTAGAATCACCTCTCCTTTCAAGGTACAAGTTAATTTTGATATTCCCATATTTGAAGGTCATATAGATGCAGATGCCCTAGAAAAATGGTTAAATATGCTAGAAGGTTATTTCTCTGTTCACAATTTTTTCGACAGGGAAAATATCACCTTCTCACTTCTTAAGGTTGTCCCCCATGTCAAAAATTGGTGGGAAACTTACTGGGAGAAAAGTTCCACAGAGGAATTTGGAATATATGGGGCTGATCTCACTTGGGATATTTTTTTGGATGCGGTCAAGGAACAATATTACCATGTTGGTAACTATGATGAGAAATACATGAGATGGACCACACTATGGCAAGAGAGGGGAAAAATAGTGCTATAATTCACAAATAATTTCCATACCTTGCGCACCAAGTTGGGTATCAAATACTCTGAGCAATATCTAGTTCTAAAATATTGTGGGGATCTGCAAAGGTACATTCAAACCAAAACGGATTTCCTAGACATCTCATCATTGGGAGCTTCCTATCGATATGTTGTCAAAATCAATAAGAAATTTAGGCATTAGAATGAACGGGAGTTCAGGTATGCAAATCCACAACAACCAAAGTATGATAAATACTTCCCTAACAAACAACCTCCCAAAAACTAGTCTAAGCCATAGGAAAAGAAGGGTCACAGAAAGATGAAGGAAACTGGAAAGTGGTGTGATTTATACAAAATCCCTTGGCACAACATCAATGAATGTCTCTCAAAACAGTAATTGGTAGCCGAGATCAAAGAAAAATATCCGAACTCAGATTCAAAATCTGATTCAGAAAATAATGGAAGAAGGCAGATCATCGACACAGACCCCACTACTACTGTCATGATTGCAACAATTCAACCAAAAGAACCAGTAGATATTGAAGAGGGGGAGTGCTCTTCCATTCACAAATGTGGGTGAAAGGGACCCCCTTTCATTTCATTGTTGATAACAGAAGCCATAAAATCCCCATCTCATTAGAGGTCGTCAAACAATTGGGATTGTCAACAACACCACACCTGTAGCCATACAACATCGAGTGTCTTCGTCAAAGACGATATCTCTGTGTCATCCAGTAGTGTCGATTGTCATATGATATCCAACCCTTCAAGGATGAGGTATTATGTGATGTTTCCCCACTAGATGTATGTGATGTTGTTTTGGGACAACCATGTATGTGGAAGTGCCATGGTATTTATGAGTCTCAAACCTGTAGTGTCATTGTTACTTTGGGGGGTCATCTCTACAAGATACCAGAGGTCGTTCCAACTATTTTCCCACCTAAACAGTGCCACAAGGTAGTATCTCATACTACAACATTCAACTTCTTCACAATCTATTCAAAAGGTGAATAGAAGGACACTACAACCATTGTGGTATCATTCCAAGCACCTTATATCCAACAGAAGTAGGTCGACAATATTGAAGCAAAGCACGCAGATTCCTTCTGCACATATTCATCTCATCAAGTTCTCGATAATCTCCCACAAGCCAAGAAACGCAACTTCTCCAGCAAGGCAAGCAACTCACAAAGATTCAGATTCAACAAACAATTTCCCCTCTCCCCGGGGAACTCACCGTAATGGAGACCATTTCTTCTTAAGGAGGGAGGATTGATCTAGGTGGATATCGATGGCCACCCACCTATTCCAACTGGCTCAAAATAGTCTTCTGGAAATTTACTATTTTTAGCAATTTTTCAGTTCCTAAACTTCTAGGGCCATTTTGATGGACTAAATGAAGTATTTTCATGATTTGGCATCTCAATTATATCCAAAGTCTTTTATTGAGCCCCCAAAATTAATATCCTCATTGATACCTTTCCAACGATCTATCATGCGCCCCAAACGAAGATCGTATGCCAAAGTTACGCCCCCAGGAAGTTGATACACCAAACTACCCAAAACGGGGTCCATAAAATTGTTGGCTTTTCATCTTCTGCGGTTAGGTTTTTGGATTTTATTTATATTAAAAAGGCCTTTGGAACCTCATTATAACAATCATCTTCTTGCTCACCCAGAGATACTATAATAAATGGTATCGTGACCCGTGCACACATAAGTGGATCAAAGCCCACCCCCATGTCCTTCAACTTTTAAGTCCCCGAGGTGTAGGACAGTCGGTGACGGAGTG
>SNQJ01S0044781.1:49407-69017 GCA_010110895.2 Picea sitchensis | reverse complement strand
TGTGGGGAGGGGCCTCAATGGGAGGAGTATTGTCTCCGATATCTGTTCCATTAGAGGAAAATACACACGCTTGTGCTGAAACAGATGGGTTTAGGAGAGGTGGTGCTCCATGATAAGTTCCTAACAAGGGTGGTTATTTGAATATTCCAGGGCCAACATCGATGACTAGAAAGGCATATGAGATAGCACGGACAAGAGGGAGGATGTTATCATTGTTGGTGGAATGATTAGGCTCGTAATTTGTAAGTTGGTCGATGGTGACGATTTTTCCATTATGGGGGAACATCATCATACGAAACACAGGAGAGGCTACCCACTTCATAGCATACATGTAGCTACGCCCAAACAAAATATTGTAATCAAGTGGGGCATTGATAACTTCAATGTCGATGAAGATGTTTTTTCCCTCAAGTTCTAGAAGAAAATTTTGGAAGAGCTCTTCAGGGGATGATGGTCGATCATCATAAGCTCTCAAGGTGATGGAAGATGGTACTAGTTTAGGTGAGAGAATTTTTTTCCATACTACTTTGGGCATGATGCATGTGAATTCACCTTCATCGATGATGCACTGATGAACTATGATGTTCTAGATCTTAACTGGTATCTGAAAATCTACTAGAGCGGTGAGGCATGGTTCTCCACTATCTAAATAAAAGGTGACGAGTCGAGTATCAACTGAGCCGAATGCCCCCAAGGAAGAAATCAAGGATTTGCATTGTGATCGACAGGTTTGGAGGACCTCCAACACAGACATGGATGCAAGGGATTATGCTAAATCATCGACCAAATTGTAATTATGGGTGGCCCTAACATGAGGGTTATGTACATTCCATCGTAAAGGTATGTGGGGTATACGTGGATTGGGTTCAGTGTTAGGGCATGGGATCATAAGTGGTTGTCCTACTRTAGCTGGAGTTTTTWATGAGGTGGTTGGGGTAGCATGAGGAGGCATGMTGTATGGATGGTTGYRTGTTTATAGAAGAATCTCTTCTTCRCTGGTATGGAGGATATTGTGATCGAATGGATTTTCGRGTTGATTGGGACCCGAGTTTTGATATTTMCCACTTGYGGTGGGGTAGAGTTTATCTYTTGTTGGGTATTCATCACACCTTGGTGTGAATAGGKTTTTTCAAGAAGGTYGGAGGTGTTGGTTGCAGATAATGTTGTGGGGCTGGCTGAGGGACWGTTGGTGCCAGAGGGCGTTGTGTGTTCATGGATTCTTTCATCCATTTGTAATCATCAATTTGGGGGTAGTGGTGAGTATAATGTCCATACTCACCACATAGAGCGCAAGGGAAGTTAGTTCAGAGATGATTGTTCTTCCCTTTTCGTGGTTGATTGTTATTGTTTCCCCCTTGGGGGTTTTGGTTTCCTTGATTCTGGTTCCCCCCAGCGGGATGATTTGGTTGAGAGTTATTTCCTCTTGGTCCCAGGTTGATATTTTTTTGAGTTTTTCCTTTCTTCTTGGAATTATTCGAATGATGGGATAGATTTTCCATATTCAAATGTTAAAAAGAATGAACTTGTTGAATGGGAGAGGGTTGAACAAAGTTAACATCGACATGTGGTTGTCCTACTGGGGTAGCATCTGGCTAGGGGGACTAGGAAATGGAAAATATGGGTTGTTTTGTGGAGATGATCCATATGGTGTATATGAAGTTGAATTACTTCCACTACTGTTGGGGTTATAGACGGGGGTTGGGGGTGGACATGTACTTGGTTGAGAGACCATATGCATCAAGGGTACTGGTGGGGGTCCCCCCAATGGAGGAGGGTAAATAATAGGATATGAGTGTTGGTGAGTGGGAGGAGGGTAATAAGGCATCCCTCCATATGGTTGAGGATACTGATTTGCACCATAAGTATGTGACGGGTAGCTGTAAGGGTTGAGATGTGTCATAGAACCAATCAATCCATCCGCAACGTGAGAAACCCTAGATTTTTCCTGGACAAATGGTAGGGGTCTAGGTGCATCAGGAAATACTGTGTATAAGTAACTTGATTGGGCATATATGAGGTCAAATTTTTGGGCCTTGCTGATGGCTTCCTCTTCTGATTGAGGAAAAGTGGATGCTACATCTTTGGCAATCACGGGGCTGAGGGATTTAAGAAACCAATCGATATGTTGTTCCTTGGTGGTTTATGCTTTACATAAACTACATCGCCAATGCCATTCATGGATGTGGTTAGAAATATGGATAAAAATGGTTTGTTTGAACTTAGAGAGAAGTTCTAAGACAATGTCATGACGAACTGGTAATTGAAAAAGGGACAGAAAGGCCTTGGCTGATGATTCAAAGGTTACATGGGACCCTCATTTTTCATTCACATACCATTTGGCTGATGAACCAATGAGATTTATTTGAAATAATATCAAGTGGATGGAATCATACATAGTGATGTTTGAAGAGCACCATAAGTGAAAGGTCATAATGTGGTTGGCGGGGTCTTCCCTTGGTTTTCCCTCAAACTTTGGAATGTCTGAAAGCAATTTGGTAGGCATATTGGGACAAGCAGCATCATGCAATATGGGAGCATTCGTGAGTTTGGTTAAATCAGGAATGTTGAGGGATGCCAAGTATGGAAAAGGGGGATTTGGTGGAGGATTAGTGCTATAGCGGGAAAGCCCCCCTATGGGCTACACTAGGGTTCAACATGTAGGTAAAGCTAACCATCTAAAGTCTCCTACTCTTTAAAAACTACCCCAAATACACCCCACATTCATGCATAAAACACAAGGTAAATCGATCCGGTAACTCTACCTTAAACTCCGTGTCCAGTGTTGATCCTTTTGCCTTCAGTTGTTCCTCAACTACAAGTATCCTCCCAAGGCCGACCTGCATTCATAAACAAACAAGAAAAGAACTACGAACATGCATATTATATATGAATTAGTGGGTTAAATGTCATAATCAAATATAAATCAAACATAAAGATTGAACACATCATATTCGGGTCAGAAAAAGTATTCCTTTTTATTAATCTCACAAAGTTACTTACAATGAGATCGACTCCTCCTCCTCAAACCTGGTCCAAGATCCTCTTCACCAATATCCAACTATGCTTCCGTATACCTTTCTCCTCTTCATATCTCTCTAGGGAATGGATTAGGCTTGCAATGGAGGAAAAATGCAAGAATAGGGAATTTTGAATCAAAACTCACAATGTGGTTGGAAATTCTTGGGGCAAGGGGGGAAAGTGAAATGAGCAGAGTTTCACTGTTCTTATGGTTCCCTTTGGAATGATACCCCAAGACCTCCTTTTATATGACAAAAAGGATGGTTATTCGGTTGGGTGACGGGCTATAGGTGGTGGGACATTTGGGAAACTACCCAATAGCCCGTAATCTCAATGAATTCCTTGCAAATTTTTAATTTTTACAACTTGTGTGAGTATACGCGGGCTATAATAGTGCAGCTAGCGTACGTACGCGAGTTGTAGTGGTGAAAAAAGCATGTGTACACAGGCAGTAATGGTGCAGGGCACACACATCTTCAAAAATGTGGTTTTTAAGAAGATATGCTCAGTGATGGCTTGGCAAAAATAACAAGTAAGATGGCATGATGCTAGGTGTTATCACCTGCTAATTTGCATTAATTTTTCCCAAAGCATCTTTTCCTTGCGCTATATTTCCACTCAGATTTTAAAACTTTTTCACTAGCTCCGTTAAGCTCCCATCACCTAAATCCTTCACTCAACTGATCATCCAAAATAGTCATGTCCTCCATGAGTACAAAATTTGGCAAATATCCCAAACCTATACCCAACCTTAACACTTATATAAATCCCTTAGTTTCATCACTTCATTCATTTTTACCCTTATTTTCATATTCCCCTTGAAAATAAAAAAAATATTCCTTTTATTAAGTACCCTTATCCTATCCACAAAGTCATGTGTTAATCCTCATAAGCCCAAAGTCCTTAGAAAATAGAAAAGGGTTTATTATTATTAATATAAATATTTTTATATTAAAATAGTTTAATTAATATTTAATCCAATATTTAATTTATGGAATCACTTCAAATCATGGGCACGAATCTTAATTTATAATGTGGAAAAGTCAAAGGTTGGATGGATGGTGCACATACATATCGAGGATGAGCACATCGGGGGTAAAAGCAGTTTGGATTAAACCACTCCAGCCAAAGCCTGATCTAATAAATGCACCATTTATCATATGTTTAATGTGCGACATTTTACTAGGAGTGCATTTCAACAACAATTATGGAATTTCTAATAAATGAAATTCCTCCTCACGGTGAAAAGGTTTTACAGAGGTAAGATTTAAGTTTTACAAATTAAAGAAATTAATGTTTATTTCCATGCAAAAGATTTAAATGGGAAGATGCACCTAAACAAAGACTTGGATAATTCTTTATCCAAAGATTTATAGAAGTAAAATAAGAAGATAAAATATATTTTACCAAAGACGGTAAACTAGAAAAAACACACAGTAAATGTTTTTCCACAGTGAAACTGTAAATTGGAAAAACATTACACAATAAATGTTTTTCACGGGGAAATAGTAACAGTAATTTTTTTTTACAGTGAAATGGTGAATTGGGCCAAACAAGACATGGTTTTAAAGAACCACGGGCATGAATTCAATTACAAAAAATTAATTCTATAGGATAGAAACTATTTGGGAATTATTTTTATTTCAAATATATTATTCCCAAATGTTTAATGAGAATATGGATAAATGCAATTATATTTGAAAGAGTATGAGTGACATTTCAAAGAGAACATGGCAGAGGAAGGAGCTGGAGCGTCAGAGGAATCTGCAAGGATCATGAAATGTTTTTTCTGAAAACTGTCATTTGTAATCATTGTAGAAGCTGTAACGTTTCATTTTAGTTATTGTAACCGCTTTCACACTGAAGGAACTCGAATTGTATAAGTATTAGAGGTTTTGAGTGTATTAAGGTTGGGCATAAGTGCAAGGGAACAATTCTGGTTGTTCTAAACTTCATTGTAATTTTCTGGGGCTGAATTGAATACATATGCAACAACTTTGAAGTCTCTATGAAAGATTCTAATGGTGGTGATATGAGTTTTGTCCTCCTTCATTTTATGTATTTCATGCGATCTTCTATTTCATTTAGATTTTCATCTGTTCAAATTGGAGATTTAAAGGCCCAGAATTTGTCTTGTGACACTCTTGGCTTAAGAAATTTAAACCGTGTATGTTTCTTCTTAGCTAATTCAGAATTCATTATTGTAATGCTCTGATGCAGTTATTTGTTTCTTTTTCCTCTTACCACTCTAATTAAATTCAAGTTATAACTCAGATTATCTGCCTCATTTAGCCTTTGTCCTCTAGAGGGTTTTACCGGCTGATCAATGTTTTCATTCAATTTCATAATTTTGACTCCATAGCCCCAAGTGTTCCTTCCCTTCTTTGCCAACAACTTTATTAAAACTCCCCAAAACAAACCAAATCTAGCTACCGATTATCAAAGAAATACATAGTGACACGAGAGAGCCCTCTCTGAGTTGAGCAGGCTAGTGGCCAGCTCTAAAGTTGGTTGAAATAGTTACCTTTGTCGTTTGTCTATCAACCAAACAAAAATTATAGAGTGCTAACATTCTGGCGCCGTTGTCGGGGATGAAATTGAAAATTTTTCCCTGGGAAAGAATGACATGGTTGAGTTCTAAGGTCTCATAGCAACAGACACTTAGGCACATATTGGTTGTATTCCTGCTCTGGCGACTCCACACATCAAAAATCAGTTTGAAGTTGATTGCACTGGTAGAAGAATCCATAAATTCAAATCTTCAATGGCGACTTCACTCTCAATGCATAATCTAGCTTCCAGAACATTATTGGTGACTCCACTCAAGCTTCAAATGTAATTAAGAGACTCCACTAGAAGATGAGATCCCTTGACAGAGGTATGAAAAGACATTATGGAAGAAAACAAGTACTTAAAATTGGATTTTTTCTAAGGCATTTTATTGTTTGTTATAAGTGGCCTCTGGTCCTTCCCTAAACATGCCAAACACATTTTTCTTTACATACAAAATTCAAATGATGATCATGATAATCCTAAAATTACATATCCTCCTCTTAAGATTATACAAATATCTCCTCAATTTATTACTGACTTCGATCAAAATCTCCCACCTGAACCATATGATAACCATGACCAAATTGATGAACCTCATGAAACCAGGGTTGATATTTCATCTCTTGCACTTGATCCAACACCCTCCAAGACTCAACATAGATACAGACCCTTAAAGTTACCCCACATCCTTCATGATTTTCCTCCAAAACACTATGAGTACCTACCTATGTTTGATGGGGAACCTGATACCATCTCAGCTGAAAAACACATCCAAGGGTTTGTGCATTTTATAGATTTGTTTGAGATTGGCCATGATGATGTTTGTATGATGGCCTTCTCTCAATCCTTGAAAGGAGACACCAAATACTAGTTTAAACATTTGCAGCCAAAGACAATTAGCTCATGGGAGGAATTGAAGGATGTATTTTTAAAGTTTTGGGGTAGGAAGAAATCTTTGGATCTACAACTTATAGAGTTCCATGCCTTAAAAAAGCAGAGCAATGAAACTATTTCTATATTTAGTAGAAGGTTTTCCAATATCTATTACAATTTGTCCAAATAAATTCAACCCACTGAAGCTGTTGCCATGCTCCATTATGAAACTACTCTTCATCCAGATTTGTCTTTCCTCCCGATGGAAAGAAGACCTAAGTCCTTACAACAAATTTTTAATGATGCTCAGGACATTCAACACAACATCCAAGCATGTAAACAGATCCAAAATGAGGGGTTGAATTCTCAAGAACATGAAAGTGAATATGAACATAAAATAGTTGATTGGAATCTTGAGCATAGAATTGACAATTTCATAGGTCCTCTTGAAGTTTCCAATGCTAATGATTTTGCAAAAAATTATATTCCACTTGTTGAAAGAGGAGGTGATGATTTAGCTTTTGATCCATCCCATGATAAGCAAGGGGAAGATTTTTTTATGTATTCATTTGTAGATAGTCAAGAAGATGAATTTGCAAATCAGTTTGTTGAAGAGCATGTTGATGTTCCAAGTTTGTTCTTGTTGGATGACATCGCATGTATTTCTGATTTGCCTATATATGATGAATATGATGATGATTATGAGGCTGATTTCCTAGAACAACCAACTACATGTTCTCTATTAGAAAATTTTCCTTTTCAGCAATGTAATGAGAGAAATCAACCTACATATCACAGTTACAAAGAGGAAAGTACTGAATCAGATGAGGGAATTCTTTACCTTTATTATTTTATTCTTTCAAATTGTTGAAAGAAAATTCTAATATAATCATTGAAGCAAAGGAATGTGTGTTGATGCCAAATCACACTGATTCACTGAAAAAAATTGACAAGAAATTGCAGCAATCTTCTCATGTGTTTGATGAACCTATTACTTGTTATGTAGAAGGTCTTGTCAATACAAATTTGCAGCCATTGGTTGGAGATGAATCTGAAAATGAGTGTGTTCAGCAATCCAAAGAAATTGAAAAATGTGCATGTGACAGAAGTGAATAAAATGAAGAAGGTTTTGAATCAGGTGAAAGAACCTTACCATTGTGTTTTTCCTCTTTCGAACTGTTGAAACAAAATGTCTATAATGTTTCAAATCACAAATCCTCTAGGAAAGATGTTAAGTATGAAGAAAGCAGTGGACTTGCAAATGAAAACGATCTTCCATTATTTTTTTCTTCCTTTGAATTGTTGAAATCAAATCATGAGATAACAGAGGAAGTAGGGAAATCTGATTTCATTCACAATGGCACTGTTTTACATGAACAAATTGTTATCAGTGAGGAATACCAACAACCTTCTCATGCATTTAATGATCATTTCGTTGATTACATGGAAGGTTATCTCAGTTCATATTTACAGCCTGTGCTCAACTACCATCTTGGAAATAAAGATGATGGTAAATAAACATCATTGTTAGACATGGATTTCTTTCCACTAGGGGTTTCATTTCAGCCAACATTGTCTTCTGATTTAGAAGATTGTTATTTCCAATAGTCTCAATAGATTTTTTAGTCTCTTGGTGGCAATCATCATGTTAAATCACATGAAAACAAGAAATCCATGGAAGGGGTGAAACATGATAGTTGTTTTGTGCATGTTTTAGAAGATCCATTTGCAGTTTTGTTATAGGCAGTGAATAGTCCAAATGTTTTCAACTTTTTGATATTTGGATTTATGAATAAAATTTTGAATGAATTATCAGTGAGAAGAATTTGGAGCAAGCTTGTTCAAAGTAAACAAATAGTGGATAAAATGCTTGCATGGTTACACTAGAATTTTGATTTCACTTGATTGGTAGTTCATTTCAGTAGTTAGAGTAGATAGGAGTATGAAAATAAGCTTGTTTGTCAAGCATTTTTTAGTTTGGATTTCCAGTGGTGTGTACGGTCATATTTTTAGCGGTGTATTCAATGTTCAGTATCTAGTTGAGAGCAGTGTGTAGAGTTTGGTTTTTAGTAGACACTAGTGATAAGTTAGAGGAGGGCACACACACATTTTTTGGGAGCATCCCAATGGATCAGGCACTGGGTCTATGAGTTCTTTGCTACCTCACAAGGAGGATATCATCCCCAGTTGGAGCCTATGTTATCACCTGCTAATTTGCATTAATTTTTCCCAAAGCATCTTGTCCTTGTGCTATCTTTCCACTCATATTTTAAAACTTTTTCACCAGCTCCGTCAAGCTCCCATCACCTAAATCCTTCACTCAAATGATCATCCAAAATAGTCATGTTCTCCATGAGTAAAAAATTTGGCGAATATCCCAAACCTATACCCAGNAGATTTTTTAGTCTCTTGGTGGCAATCATCATGTTAAATCACATGAAAACAAGAAATCCATGGAAGGGGTGAAACATGATAGTTGTTTTGTGCATGTTTTAGAAGATCCATTTGCAGTTTTGTTATAGGCAGTGAATAGTCCAAATGTTTTCAACTTTTTGATATTTGGATTTATGAATAAAATTTTGAATGAATTATCAGTGAGAAGAATTTGGAGCAAGCTTGTTCAAAGTAAACAAATAGTGGATAAAATGCTTGCATGGTTACACTAGAATTTTGATTTCACTTGATTGGTAGTTCATTTCAGTAGTTAGAGTAGATAGGAGTATGAAAATAAGCTTGTTTGTCAAGCATTTTTTAGTTTGGATTTCCAGTGGTGTGTACGGTCATATTTTTAGCGGTGTATTCAATGTTCAGTATCTAGTTGAGAGCAGTGTGTAGAGTTTGGTTTTTAGTAGACACTAGTGATAAGTTAGAGGAGGGCACACACACATTTTTTGGGAGCATCCCAATGGATCAGGCACTGGGTCTATGAGTTCTTTGCTACCTCACAAGGAGGATATCATCCCCAGTTGGAGCCTATGTTATCACCTGCTAATTTGCATTAATTTTTCCCAAAGCATCTTGTCCTTGTGCTATCTTTCCACTCATATTTTAAAACTTTTTCACCAGCTCCGTCAAGCTCCCATCACCTAAATCCTTCACTCAAATGATCATCCAAAATAGTCATGTTCTCCATGAGTAAAAAATTTGGCGAATATCCCAAACCTATACCCAGCCTTAATGCTTATCTAAATCCYTTAGTTTCATCACTTCATTCATTTTTACCCTTATTTTCATATTCCCGTTGAAAATAAAAAAATATTCCTTTTACTAAGTACCCTTATCCTATCCACAAAGTCATGTGTTAAGCCTCATAAGCCCAAAGTCCTTAGAAAATAGAAAAAGGGTTTATTATTATTAATATAAATATTTTTATATTAAAATATTTATATTAATATTTAATCCAATATTTAATTTATGGAATCGTGGAAAATCATGGGCACAAATCTCAAATTATAATGTGGAAAAGTCAAAGGTTGGATGGAGGGTGCACATACATATCGGGGAGTGAAGTAGCAAGAAGGTTAATTATGTGAAGGTGGGACGGGGAAAACTACCGTGGTTTCATTCGTGGACACATGTTTTTACATGGAGCACATCGGGGTACAAGCAGTTTGGATTAAACCACTCTAGCCAAAGCCCGATGTAATAAATGCACTATTTATCATATGTTTAATGTGCGACATTTTTCCAGGAGTGCATTTCAACAACAATTATGGAATTTCTAATAAATGAAATTCCTCCTCACAATGAAAAGGTTTTACAGAGGTAAGATTTAAGTTTTACAAATTAAAGAAATTAATGTTTATTTCCATGCAAATGATTTAAATGGGAATATGCACGTGAACAAAGACTTGGATAATTCTTTATCCAAATATTTACAGAAGTAAAAGAAGAAGATAAAAGGTATTTTACCAAAGATGGTAAATTGGAAAAAAACACATAGTAAATGTTTTTCCATAGTGAAATGGTAAATTGGAAAAAGATTACAAAGTAAATGTTTTTCATAGGGAAATAGTAATAGTAATTTTTTTTTACAGTGACATGGTGAATTGGGCCAACCAAGACATGGTTTTAAAGAACCACATGCATGAATTAAATTGCGGAAATTAATTCTACAGGATAAAAAATATTTGGGAATTATTTTTATTTCAAATATATTATTCCCAAATGTTTAATGAGAATATGGATAAATGCAATTATATTTGAAAGAATATGAGTGAAATTTCAAAGAGAACGTGGCAGAGGAAGGAGCTGGAGCGTCAGAGGAATCTACAGGGATCATGAAACTTTTTTTCTGAAAACTGCCATTTGTAATCATTGTAGAAGCTGTGATGTTTCATTTCAGTTATTGTAACCAGTTGCACACTGAAGGAACTCGAATTATATAATTATTAGAGGTTATAAGTGTATTAAGGGTGGGTAGAAGTGCAAGGGCACAATTCTGGTTGTTCTGAACTTCATTGTAATTTTCTGGAGCTGAATTGAATACATATGAAACATCTTTGAAGTCTCTATGAAAGATTCTAATGGTGGTGATATGAGTTTTTTCCTCCATTGTATGTATTTTCTATGATATTCTATTACATTTACGTTTTCATATGTTCAAATTGGAGAGTTAAAGGCCTAGAATTTGTCTTGTGATGCTCTTGTCTTAAGAAATTTAAACTGTGTATGTTTCTTCTTAGCTAATTCATAATTCATTATTGTAATTCTCTGATGCAATTATTTGTTTCTTTTTCCTCTTACCACTCTAATTAAATTCAATTTATAACTCAAATTCTCTGCCACATTTAGCCTTTGTCCTCTAGAGGGTTTTACCGACTAATCATTGTTTTCATTCAATTTCATAATTTTGACTCCATAGCCCCGAGTGTTCCTTCGTTTATTTTCCGACAACTTTATTAAAAAACGCCAAAACAAACCAAATCTAGCCACCGATTATCAAAGAAATACCTAGTGACACAAGAGAGCCCTCTCTGAGTTGAGCAGGCTAGTGCCCAGCTTTGAAGTTGGTTGAAATAGTTACCTCTATCGTTTGTCTATCAACCAGACAAAATTTACAGAGTGCTAACACTAGGTATGCATGTATGGTGCAATTTAGGGTTATAACAGATGCCCCCTAATGTGTGAGGTCAGAAGAGCATCTGATGGCCAAAATACATTAAAAATATTCACCATACTATGAAGCAAGTGAACTCGAGACTAGAGTTCGGGAGGTGCCATCTACAAAAATAATAATTGTCTCACCGAGGTGGGCATACCCATGTTCGGGATGAAATAAATCATGGATTCCAATTAAATACAATGCAGATCCATGTCATATAACTATATAAAGTGTATCCACGAGCAATACACAATGGATCTACATCTCAAAATCAAATATATACATGTATAGTATCCATCTTCAAGAAGCCAATGACGCCTGATGGCTTGAGATGAGGCCTTCAAAGCTCGAGCAACAACTTTAAGATCTTCAAAACTCGAGTAGGAGTGTAATGTGAGTGTACGAATGCACTACCCAGAGGTCTTCGACAACTCGTCGGGGAACATACAAGAGGATATCGATGATTAGGAAAAGAACTTCAATGATTTCAAATAAATACTTGATTGGATTTTTGGGATGGCCGAGCATGAGGGCAAGAGAAAAACTATAGAGAGGACGACTCAAGTTGGGTAAAAATTCCCTTGGAAAATAGCACGAAAGATGATTAGACTCAGGCAACATGTGTTTGGAAGGATAACCAAATGGAGGAGGACACAACTCTATGTATGGAGAAAAACTTCCTAAGGTCATATTAAATCCCAAAGATTGACTAACAAACATAAAGATGTGCTTTGTCCAAGGGTGACTCATTGTGCTACCATAAAAGGAAAATATATTTCCCGTCCTCTTTTTGGGGTATTTTTGATTTTTTTTTATCTTTTTCAATGTTTTTAAAGAGCTTGAAAAATAATAAAAGAATGCTACGTTACAAAGGAGGAACGAGTGTCGCAAGCATACTAGTTCCAAGCATAAGGAACATACTAATGCTCAGAGCAAGGAGACATGTGCAGGGAAAGGACACTAGGGGAAAATTCCTCCATGGGTCAAGGTGTCAGGTCGTAGAGGCAAAGTGAAACAAGGCTTGCGTATAAGGCATGCTTGAAAGGTTTAGTTGAGAGAAACATGGAGCCGACATTAGGCCAAAGATGTAGAGATGAAAATGTGATTAGCAAGACACAATGAAACCCCCTTCAATGTATTTTTCACGAACCCATAGAAGGTAAGATCGATGGTTTTTTCATGTTTAGAGAGTCTAAAAAAATGTAAAAGAAGACTCCACTAGGCACCTTTTTTGAAGGTATTCTACTTGCCTTGAAAAAGGGATAAAATAACACCGAAAATACGTCTATTCAAAACCATTTTAACGAGTGTGACACATACAAGATCACTCAACAATATTTTCAATTTTAAGGACTTTGAAAAGAGCTTAACTATGGACTCACAACCTTTTTCTAGATTTAGTCTCCTTACTGCGAAAAAGTATAAAATCTACTTAGGAGAACTCTCCCGGCGAGACGAATCTCCCGAGGTGTACCTTTTTCCTCAATCCACAAGCCAAAAAAAAGTGTAAACTCGTGCTATTAGATGTTTTTCTGAACCAATTAACGAGTTTGAAAGAACAAGGTCACTTGGTGATCTTTTCAATTTTAGGGAGCCTGAAAAGAGATTAAATATGGACTCCATATAGGATGTTCTTCTGGATCAATTTAATGAGTGTGAAGGAACAAGGTCACTCGAGAATCTTTTCAATTTTAGGGAGTCTGAAAAGAGCTTAACTATGGACTCTGTGGGGGTTCTTTTTTGTAAGTTTAGTCCCTTAGGCCCGAAAAAGGGTTAAACGTATACCTAAGAATACTCTTCTAGCGAACCAGTGTTCTTAGAGTATACCTTTGTTCGTACAATTGACCATCCAGACTGCAAAAGGGGTAATCTACCGCCGGACATATGTTCCTTCAAATTTTAGTTTGCCGAGCATGAAGGACAACAAGATCGCTCATAAATATTTTCATGTTTAGAGAGTATGAAAATGGCTTAAATAAGATTACAGGGGGCTATGCCTCATGTATGAAACTAGTTCAGGTAGAGCCCACTGCTAGGCTCAAACCAAGAGTCTCTTTGATAGTCAACTTGGAAAGTCTCCCAAAAGGGAATAAAACACAAACCATGGTGTAATTCCTCCCATGGTATAGAAACCGTAGTCATGGATTCAAGGATAGACTCATTTGAAGGCAATTCAAAATCCTAGAAATGATGAAAACGAGGGTCGACAGTCCCAAAGGGTGAAGTAAACTGACCATATTCCATATGACGATGGAGCCTCTGGCTGGGGTTGGTAGAATCTATCAACGAATAATCACAAGTATGAGGGCTTGAGGATCTACAAACAACAAGATCAGACTCAGAAGGAGACTCAAGATCACTTGGACCAAGAGGGGGAAGTAAGGGCTCCCTTGCCCCCATTGGATAAACCAATGGATCAATTGTTGAGACCAAGTCTCGAGAAGGAAAACATGATTGCATAGGTTCCTGCTCAGAAGCAATTGAACACTGAGGATAAGACGCCACATAATTAACCCATGGCAGGGTAGAGTCTACACAAACACTAGGAACATGTAAAGGGGTAGTATGAAATAATAGTGAATTAGGATGGTGATTATCAGATGCCAACTGGTCAATAGTGACAATGCTTCCATTGTGAGGGAAATGCATCACCCAAAAAAGATTAGACACCACAACATTCATAGCATATACATAATCACGCCCGAGAAGAATATTAAAATCTAACGGGCCTTGCACCACTATAACATCAACAAGGATAATCTTCCCACCTAATGATATAAGCAACTAAGGAAGAATCCCCAAACATTCACTAGGGAATATATCAAAATCCAACATCTCATGCGAAGAAAACACAAGCTCAAGAGATCCCAAGACTTTCCAAACCAAGGAGGATAAAATACTTGTAGAGACTCCTTCATCCACAATACATCGATAATTTTTTGTTGAATTAACTTCAACCCTTATTTGAAAGGGTGTTGAATAAGGAAGACAAGGCTCAACACGGTCATTCCAATCAAAGGAAACCATCCTAGGGCTTGGAGGGGGTTTGCTCGAGGTGAGTGAAATTCCCCCTTTTTCTAAAAGTAATGAATTGGAAATGCTAAAAACATAGTTGGTAGACACATCACTCCCCAATAAAAGAGTGGGATCAACCGAAGATTGCAATGGCATGACCACTTTGGTAGACTCGACACTCTCTGAAATAAGAGTAGGATCAACCGAATATTGCATCGGCATGACCACTTTCTCAACCAATGGTTGAATAGGCTGCGATACTACATGGTCTAAAGGCACCTTCCCCCCCAAAAGAGGAGTGGGATCGGACGATGATTACATCGACATGACCACTTTCTCAACCAATGGTTGAATAGACTGTGAGGAAAGCTCAAAAGACTCAGAATTAGAAGAGCTTGCAGACAGGGACCACAATCTTCATACCTCTAGACGGCCAGGGCATAAATGAGTGAGGTGATCTCCCTTGCAAAGCTTACAAGGGAACTTAGACTTACGTCCTATTCGTCTAGGTTTCTTAACAAAATTAATTCCCCCAACATGATTAGCAGTAGTTGGTTGCACATCTCCAACATAACTTGCAGAGGTTGGTGATGGGTCAATAACATGACTCATAGAGGCTACTGACCTATTTCCAGTATGACTTGCAATGACTGGACTTTTTCCCACAGCATGACTTGCAAAGGCTGGGTGCTTTCCCCCATCATGACTTGCATAGGTTGGGTGCTTTCCCCCTACATGACTTGTAGAGGCTGGGTGTTGGTCTTCAACATGACTAGCAAATTTCAATGACCTATCTCAAACATGACTCATAGAGGTAGGTGATATATCACTCGTATGACTCGCATTGACGAGGCTTGTGCCCCCAACATGACTTGCAAAGGCTGGTTGCTGGTATTCAACATTACTTGCATAGGTTATCGACCTATCTCCAACATGAATCACAGAGGTTGGTGACTTCTTCTTCCTATTCTTCCTCTTTCTATTTCGTTTAGACTTTCGATTACTAGTAACTGTACTTTCACCGGAGGCGAGAGGAGGAGGAGAAGACTTTGCTGATGAAGGAACATCAACATTATGCCCATGACATAAGGTGCTTAACTAAGAAGTGTCAAGAGAATTCAGGACATTTGGAATGGTACCCAACCAAACCAATAGTCCCACATTCAACCCAGGAATGTAAAAAGTAGCCATCAAAGGGACACCAACATTTTCGAAGAAAGGAAAATCACAAGAATCCCCTTGTGAAGGGGTTCATTGGTTGGTATCTTCAATAATTTTAGCCAGTTCTGCTAGTGGGGAAAACCAAGCACATACTAGAAAAGTTCCTACAAGACAAGGCAAGCAAAACACTAGCTAGCGGGAAGAATAGTTACGCGAGCCAACACTAGAGAAACTTATTGGTGCAAGTGAGACTTGAACACACAAGTACCCTCTAGGTATACTTTGCAAAGTGTGGCTCAACATATACCCTAGGTACTGCGGTATACCCCCGCAGTCACCTATGTAAATCACTAGAATAAAGGAAACTAAGTTTCCAGCTCACGAATAGTCACGAGGCAGGTACAGTCGACAGTCGGGTGGACCGCAACGAGTAAGGTAACAAAGCCCGAAACCTACCGAGGGTATTGGAAGAAAGTGGTCCGAAAGACAACTGAGGATCCCAAATGGATTCAAGGTCCATGAAGCTATGTAGGGAAATGAAACCAATAGTATCCCATGACAAGTCCTCAATATGCGTTCCCCACTACGCTTGGTCTGGCTTTGGAGGGGTTATCTCTGCTACCTTTCCACACATGACCTTGTGTTTATCCCCTATGTTAGAGGTTTTCCCAGATAACTTTCACATTTACTAGAAGTTTTGCACTCCCTAGCTCAGACTCATATGTTTTTTTTATAAGCCTTGAAGAGTTTCCTCTCCAACCTAAATCAAGGCTCTAGCCTAGACTAGTTGATGGACCCTACTTACATAAATTCTAGTAAATTTTAATTTAGTGTTAATTTTAAATGGCTTGTCTTAAGCTAAGGAAGCGACAGTGAAACTAGTGGTGTGTTTTTAAGAGAGGAAAGAGAAAATAATTAAATGAAACTGAAAGAAAAACTACTTCTTTTTGACAAATAAATATTCACAATTTCAACTCTTTAACCAATTTTTCAAACTAACTTTTTCTAATATCTTTTAAAGGAAAAACCTAAAACAAGATTTCACTCGACTATGAGCTACTTAATGTTCTAAGCATTCAATAAAGAAATTAAGAAAAACATTATTTTTCCTGACAGGCAATATGACTAACCTAACTACTTAACCAAACAAAGAAATGAAATCTTTTTCTATTTTTTTTTATGCTTCAAACAAGAAACTTGAAAATGAATTCTTTTTCTTTTTCTTTAAAGCAAGCAAATAGGGAAAAAGTGAAGACGAGACAAGACCAAAAAATTGAATTCTGGCTCACTGTGGATTGTAGGGAGTTGTTGACGATACCAAACAGGCTGATCAGAAAAGCCTCACAAACTTTTCTAAAACCCTTTCAAAGAAAACAAAGAAATCTTTAAAATATAAGCAAACTGATGTCAAACCCAGGCTAAAGACTGTAACAATAGAGACTAGTACTAGATCAAGAAAACCCCTGATAAGTATGACTTCAATCAGGGAAGAGGTTGAATGCCTCTTCTTGAAAAATAAATTCTTGACATAGGCACACTACTGACACTTAAGAAGCCTGCGTATGTACACGAGCTGTCTAAAGGTAGGGCGTGTATGTACCTGTGAAGACCCACTACATGCCGCGTAAACCTATTAAATTTTCAAATAACATAAAACTAACAGTCAACATGACAAGGCAAGGAGTACCGTTATGGCAGACCAAAATCCCTTAAATACTCAACAACTTACATAAAACTCAAAAAGGTAATCAAACCAATTAAAACACCCAAAAAATATCCCCTAAAAACCCTAGAGGCTTCCCCAGTATGGTCGCCAATTATGCTATAGCGGGAAAAATCCCCTATGGACTACACTAGGGTTCAACATGTAGGCAGAGCTAACCATATTAAGTCTCCTACTCTTTAACAACTACCCCAAATACACCCCACATTCATGCATAAAACACAAGGTAAAAATATTCAGTAACTCTACCTGAAACTCCGCGTTCGGTGTCGATCCTTTTGCGTTCGGTTGTTCCTCGACTACAAGTCTCCTCCCAAGGTCGACCTACATTCATAAACAGATAAAAAAAGAACTATGAACATGCATATTATATATGAATTAGTGGGTTATATGTCATAATCAAATATAAATCAAACATAGAGATTAAACAAATCATATTCGAGACATAAAAAGTATTCCTTTTTATTAATCTCATAAAGTTACTTACAATGATATCGACGACTGCTCCTCGAACCTGGTCCAGGATCCTCTTCACCAAGCTACAACTACGCTTCCATGTATCTTTATCCTCTTCAGCTCTCTCTAGGTAATGGATTAGGCTTGCAATGGAGGAAAAAGGCAAGAATATGGAATTCTGGCTCAAAACTCACAATGTGGTTGCAAATTCTTGAGGCAAGCGGGGAAAGTGAAATGGTCAGAGTTTCACTGTTCTTATGCTTCCCTTTGGAATGATACTGCAACACCTCCTTTTATATGACAAAAAGGATGATTATTCGGTTGGGTGATGGGATACAGGTGGTGGGACAGTTGGGAAACTACCCAATAACATGTAATCTCAAAGAATTCTTTGCAACTTTTTAATTTTTACAACTTTTGTGAGTATACGCGGGCTGTAATAGTGCATCTAGTGTACGCACGTGAGATGTAGTGGTGTAGAAAGCATGTGTATGTGGGCAGTAATGGTGCAAGCCATGTACATCTTCAAAAATGTGGTTTTTAAGAATAATTTCTCAGTGATGGATCGAAAAAAATAAAAAGTAAGATGGCTTGATGCCAGGTATGCATGTATGGTGAAATTTAGGGTTATAACAATTATTTCGAGCCATTTTTTGTGTAGGTAGTGTACATTTCCCTTGAGAGGGATTTGGTGGGTTTGTACTTATTCTTTGAAAAACAATTTGACCCCCACCTCCTTGTGAAGGAGGATCAATAGATGGATTTCCTTGGGTATTGGACCCAAGAAAATTGGAACCAAGTAGATTTGATCCCAAAACAGTATCACTCGCTGGGGTGTGAGATGACTGAGCTACAGATTTGGAAAGAATAAGGACTCCTCCTAGAATAAGAGGGATATTCTGTAAGTGTGTAGAACGACAGAGATTTTGTGGTTCCCCTATGGTTTCAACTAGCAAAGTGAATGTGTGAAAATGGAGACAAGAGAGAAATACATGAACAAGTAATTTTTATATTTTTGACGTTCAAAAAATAGTATAACTCACAATTGTATGTAATCAAATGAACATCATACATAAATCAACTGTTAAATAAACAAATATGTGGATATCTGGATTTTGTCTGTGTGGGGAGAAAAAAAAAAAAATGCTTGTTTTCTAAGATACCTATTGTCCTTCCTCTCAATTTATCATTGGACCTTTCAATAACACTCGACAGTGGGGTCAAAATTGTTGATTAAGGTTGGTTGTCATTGATGTCAACCCTTGAAGAGATCCCCGTAGCACAAAGGTTTGGGTAATGGACCCAATATTGTTCGATGTAAATATGACTCATTATTGTTTTGTCATGGTTGATAAGAATTAACTATGGATGAACTCCAAAGTGGTCCCCTTATGGTGAAACCCCTCATGGGAAGATGCTTTTCGGAGTAAGAGAATCCATGCTTAATTTTGGAATAATGAGATGAAGGACAATGAATTTGTCAGGGAAACTATCCTAGATGGATATTGCTTGTCATGCCATTTCCGGTGGTATGTATAATGTCACATAACTCCTCACGGTTAGAGAGTTATGACCATGTGAAGTTGGAGAACCTAGGTTTGGGTAATGGACCCAAGTTTGTCTGATGGATAATGGTATGATTTTTTTTATATTTGAAGGTAATACTATTCTAGATGGATAGTACATGTCATTCCATTTCTGGTGGTA
>SNQJ01S0044781.1:31631-49397 GCA_010110895.2 Picea sitchensis | reverse complement strand
TTGGCTATGGAATAGAAGAATGGGTCACATGCATTTTGATAACCTTGTCAAAGTCAACAAAAGAGAAGTAGTTAGAGAAATGCCCCAGACCACGAAACCAACCAACACTTTTTGTAAGCATTTCCAACAAGGAAAGCAAACAAATACCAGGTTCAAATCAAAGGAATATTCAACAACAAAACCACTGGAAATTGTGCATACTTATCTAGTTGGACCAACTACAACAAAAGGCTTAAAAGGTGAGAGATACTTTATGTTATTAGTTGATGATTATACAAGAATGATTGTAGTTTGATTTGTCAAGAACAAGTCAGAAGATTTTGAAAACTTCAAGATCTACAAGGAAATGGTTGAAAATGAGATGGATTTAAGAATCAAATGCTTAAGATCGGATAATGGAGGATAATTCACCTCAAAGGAATTTATGGACTATTGCAGCAATCATGGAATAAAAAGGCAATTCTCCATCGCTAGGACACCTCAACAGAATGGAGTTGTTGAAAGAAAGAACAAGACAATACAAGAAATGGCTCGAACAATGACAATGGATTCAAAGTTGACATATATGTTTTGGACACGGGCAATGCATACAAAAATTCACATTCAAAATAGAGTAATGCTCAGAAATAACACTGATAAAACTCCCTACGATCTATGGAAAGGAAGACCAACAAATGTGAATCACTTCAGAGTTTTTGGAAGAAAATGCTACATCAAAAGAGAAGATGGAAGAATGGGAAAGTTTGACTCTCATGTGGACAAAGGAATACTTATTGGTTACTCAAGTACAAGGAAATCATACAAGTGTTACAATATAAGATTAAACAAAGTTGTGGAAATCATCAACGTAACAATTTATGAAATAGGCAGGCCATAATCGAAGGAAGAA
Source organism: Picea sitchensis (assembly GCA_010110895.2). NCBI lineage: Eukaryota > Viridiplantae > Streptophyta > Pinopsida > Pinales > Pinaceae > Picea > Picea sitchensis. The sequence goes on along the minus strand of SNQJ01S0044781.1, from coordinate 48,508 downwards.
GAAAACAAATCAATGGAACAACTTTTTGAAGAAGAAGATGAAAAATAAGTACAAGAGGAAGATGAATATGAAGAGAGTCTGACAAAATCATAAGAAAATTTCAACAAGTATCTCCAAAGACACCTAGCAAACGAGTACACAAAAATCATCCTTTAGATCAAAATATTGGAAACAAATATGTAGGAGTTCAGACTAGAAGAAAAATTCGTTCACCAGAACAAACACACCTAGCACTCTTATCTACAATTGAACCAAACTGTTTTAAAGAATCCAACAATGATGAATTTTGGAATAAGGCCATGGATGAAGAATTTGATCAAATAGAGAAAAATGACACTTGGGAATCAGTTCCAAGACCAAAGAATAAGAATTTGATCGACACAAAATGGGTTTTAAGGAATAAATTCAATGAAGATGGACAATTTACAAGGAACAAAGATAGATTGGTGTGTAAAGGATATGCACATATTGAAGGAATCGACTTTGAAGAGACATTTTCCCCAGTTGCCAGAATGAAAGAAATGCATTTTCTTTTAGCTTATGCATGCTCCAAAAAAGTTAAGGTATATCATATGGACATAAAATCATCTTTTCTGAATGGATAACTTGAAGAAGAAGTCTACATTGAACAACCAAAAGGATTTCAGTTGTCAGAGAACATAGACTATGTGTGTAAATTAAAGAATGCCGTGTATGGTTTAAAATAGGATCCTAGAGTATGGTACTCTAGACTGGATAAGTATCTGCAGCATGCATGGTTCAGAAAAGGAAGTGCAAACAACAACCTCTACATAAAGGTAAGTCAATGTAATATTTTATTAATTGAAGTTTATGTTGATGCTATTATTTTTGGTAGTGATGATGACAGGTTAAGCCAGGAATTTGCAAAACATATGCAGAATGAATTTGAAATGTCGTTATTTGGAGAACTATCCTTCTTTTTTGGACTTAGATACATCAAAGCAACCAAGGATTTTTTATTTCTCAAACCAAGTATATCAGAGAAATTCTAAAGAGGTTAAGAATGGAAGATTGCAAACCAGTTATCACTCCCATGCAAACCAGTTATAAGTTGAGCGAAGATGATGATTCAAAGTCTATAGATCAGAGAAAATACAGGTAAATGATTGGTAGCCTACTATATGTGACAACATCCAGATCAGATGTAATGCAGACAGTTGGACAGGTGGCACGATTTCAAGAAGCACCAAAGGAGTCACATGTATTAGCAGTAAAGAGGATCTTCAAATATCTTAAAGGAACACAAGAGTTTGGATTATGGTATCCAAAAGGAAAAGATCTGTCACTTATTGCCTACACAGATGCAGATTGGGCAGGTTGTATTGATGACTGATGAAGTACCAGTGGAGCAAATTTCTACTTAGGTGAGTGTTTGGTATCATGGCTAAGTAAGAAACAATCATCAATATCTATATCTACAACCGAGGCAGAGTATACTGCAACAACAACATGTTGTACACAGGTTCTTTGGATTAAACAAACTTTGACAGATATATAGGTTGAGTTTGATGAGCCCATTCCAATATATTGTGATAATACAAGTGCCATCAGTATCTCAAAAAAACCGGTGATGCACTCCAAGACGAATCACATTCCAATCAAGTATAACTTTCTATGAGAATAGGTTGCAAAAAAGAACATCAGAGTTGAGTATATGGGAACAAAAGAACAAGTGGTAGACATATTTACAAAACCACTTCCATGGGAAGCCTTTGAATATCTTCGCCAAAGACTTGGAGTTATTTCTACTCCAAAATGAATGCTTTTTGGATGATTATCTTATATGTCTTAGACATACACGAGGAAGCACCATAAGAGAATAGTTTAGTCAGGGGGAGGATCCCTGGATGGAAAGATACCTTTGCCATTGATGACAAAGCGGGAGATATTTATCAGATGTAGAGGACAGAGGCATGCTTCCAGGGGGAGAAGATTTATCAGATGTAGAGGATAGAGACATGGTTCCAGGTGTTATCACTAAAATTTCGTCCGCAAATGGTTACAAGAATTCAACATCGTTAAACAGATATGAGGTCATCCATGGACCTGAATTAACACAAAAGCATTCCCAAAGGGTAAAAAACTATACAACTAGTGCAAAAATTAAAGGGTGCTATGAAGACACTGGGCACACATGCACATGCGTGAAACACAAATGCAATATTCGTGCACATGTGCACGATGCGCGACTGTTGTCACAAAAATCCGCGCACCTGAGAAACAACACATTTATGAGAGTGGTCTACCTCCCACCCACTTCTGGTTCAGCTTTCAAGTTGATTTGACACTCAAATCTGGACTGGATTCGACTGGGTGGCTGGTCAAAGACCTAGAAATGCCCTAATTAGCCTCTTTACACACTACAAACTAGTTTTACAATAACTCAAAGGAATGCTATAAAAAGGCCACAGATACACTTCATTTTCAAGGAGTTCAAAGCAAAGTTATGCTGCTATTATTCTTTTGAGGAGTCTTCTATCCTTGCCAAGAGTATACTTGCATCATTTCATTGGGCAATCCATCTAACCCCTTGAGCGGATTAGCAAAGAATTCTTTCACCATTTTCATTTTCATTTTCAAATTTGTAAGAAGAGCTTATTTGTGGGGGTCCAAGAGCCCTCCCTTGGAGGAAGAAGGGACTCATAGTCCCCTTGCTTCTCAGTTTTTTCTTTCACTAATATCAGCCTTATCATTGGTGACATGGGTCTAATTGTTTCTTTTTTCCTTATGTCCCTATGTTTATAAATTTAGTTGTTGTTTTATTTCTTAGTTATTGTTTTATATTTCTTTTTCTAACCCTTTTCCTTGCAGTTGTCCTGCTTAGCAAACCCAACTAAGCTTGCAAACTCCTCTATTTTTCTCACTAAGGTGACAAAAGAGGTGCAATAGATTGGCGACTCCACTGGAGAAAGGTATCAATTTCCTACCCCATTTGGGTTTTTCTAGATCTTCTTTTGGTTTATTTAACTTGCAGGTGCATTAATAGGCCTAAGCCAACCTGCCAATCATCCAATTCCAAGGTGAATTGAGAGAATTCCACCCGAAATTTTCATTCATGGTTGTGTGTCACCTGTGCATGGGTTTTTTGGCCCACAGACGTGCATCTTGCACACATGCGCTCAAGTCAGAGTTTTTTTCTGTGCACGTGCGCTCATTAATTCTTTTCGGTCTGCGCACATGTGCTCTATGTGCCTTTGTCTCCACTGAGACCCATGCATCTGTGAAAAAATTCACATTGTAAATTTTTTGAGATGTGGGGAAGGCCATTAGCCTTCTTAAAAATGATTTCAATCATGTTTTAAAGATGCACCACACTTAGTCACCTCTTCATATACAGGGGTTAGTCAAAACACATAGGCACTTAGGGGGTTAAAATCATTATTTCCTCTTTTGCTTTCATTTTCGCCACATTGATGGCTTGTTTTGACTCAAAATATAAGTTGGAAATCATTTTTAATCACATTTAACTTGCATTGGGACTAGAAGTTGGATAACAATCGCTTAGTATGCTCTACTCTCACGCCTCCAAAAGACCTTGAGAATCAAAAAAAGATTGTGAAACAATTTCATCTCCCTTAAGAAGATTGAAACCTTTAAGAGAGGACAACAACCCTACTTGGGACTCCTCTTAGTCTATTTTTTCAAACACATCTTAATATTGTAACGGGCCCATACATGCCCACATGCTACAAAGATAGGATAGTGTTGAAATTTACTTTCTTAGATCAAATCACTAGGGAAGTTTAAAGGTTTTGTAAGATGCCCATACATGCCCACATGATCACAATCTAGGATAGTTTCAAATATTTTCTTAGATTACATCACAATAGGGAGTTAAAGGAATAGTAACGGACCCACATGTCCACATGCTAGCTTCCTAGGGACTTTTGAATTATGCAAGGTTGTATGAAAGCCACTTAGTTAATTAGGTAATCACCACTTGTAAGGACCAAACGAAGTCCACATGCAGCAAGGTGACACCTAATTCATTAAAAATTTGCACACTTTCACTCATTCACACAAAAAAGTCACTTATCACGCACATAGCTTCTTCTTGAAACGTGGAGGTCAAAGTAAGTTTCCTCCAAAGGGATTCTGAAACACCCCACCCTTTTCTTGATGAAACTATCCACTCCCGTTTAAATTCAATGAGGTTGGTTCACACCCCCAACCTCTCAAAATAACTACATCTAATTTTTTTCTAAAAACTCACTAAATTTTCCTCCATAGAAGGTGCCAAAATAATTTTTTTAGTCTAGGTAGTATTTCGGGGATAGGCATCCAAATAACTCCCCGTTATCTAGTTCTCACATTGTCAAAACGATAGAAGTTGTAAAATAGGGAACTGAAAATCCTCCAAGTCAAGTGTTCCTAACACCATAAGGCAGGGAGATACCCGTGAAGGGTTGAAGGTCGAGGTCTGGTTGTTCTGTGTGTTCCCCCTTGAGGCAGCCACCTCTTGGACAAAATCCAGCCCGTGACCCATTTTTGAGGCCGAAAATCTAAATGATGCACTTTGACCGAGGTACCTAGTGACCAAACTTTAGGACATCTACCCAGGTGGCAATTGTGAGCTGCAATTGCACCTTGATTGGATTTTGTGCGTCTATTGAGAAATATCACCAGCTCTTTCAGGATATGCCCCCTTTACCCCTCATTATAACCAATTATTTCATCCTTCACTAGTTTCTCTTCTGGTGACTTCATACCCCACTGTTGAGTACTATTGGAAGGTCCAGTGCTATTTGAGAGGAAGGACGCTACATCTTCTAGGACACGAGAATTTGTTTTATTTGATTCCCCATGCGGACAAAACCCACTTATCCACATATATGCTTCTTTTTCAAACCACTTTATGTATGATGCACTTATGACTACATTTTGATTTGGATATATATATATATATTGTGTAAAGTTCAAAATTTGCAACAAAGGCTCTTGTTTCTTTATTACTCTCACCACCATTTGCACACATTCACTCAGCTAGTTGGACATCATAGGGGACCCATAGAATCCCCATCGTTCCCGACACTTGCTAAACCTCCCTCCTATCTTAGGGGGAGTGTCTAGTCTTGCCCGCTCATCGACACCACCTTCACACACTCCTGTGAGTGCTACTATATTAGGATCAACTTTGCTTGGTTCCACATTACTTGGGTCCACTTCCCAAGTCCCACCATCCACTCGCTCCCCTTTACATAGAAGTGGAGGACCAACTTCCTCTCAAGGGGGAAGTACCAACCCACCTAGCCCCCCTCGAGGGTCAGGTTCACAACACACTTACAAAATGGCTGGAGCTAATCCTCCCCCCCCACTACAGATGCCATATTTGTCCTCTCTCAACATACCAGATCTAAGAAAACTCACTATTGATCCTATATTGCATGATCCCACCTGGCCTGCAATACCCACCAAACTACCTTTAGACATACCCAAGTTTGAAGGAAAGGCAGGAGATGACCCTGCCAACCATGTCATGAATTTTCACCTATGGTGCTCTTCCAACAGCATTATGGATGATTCAATCAGACTGTGATTATTTCAACGAACCCTCACTAGCCCATCAGCCAAATGGTATGTAGATGAAAAATCAGGGTCCCATGCGACTTTCGAGTCCTTGGCCAAAGAATTTTTGACCTTCTTCCAATTACCAATCCACCACGACAATGGTCTGGAACTACTCTCTAATTTCAAACAAACCTTAGCCACACATATCGTTGATCACATTCATGAGTGGCTTAGGTGACGTAGTTTGTGCAAAGCAAAAACCACCAAACAACAGTGTCTTGACTGGTTTCTCAGATCACTTGTTTCTCTCCTCTGTAAGGATGTAGCTTCTACCTTCCCTCAATAAGAAAAAGAATCCATCAGCAAGGCTCAGCAATACAACCTCATATATTCACAGTCAGGGTACTTATATACTATACTTCTTGATATCCCAAAACCTGTGCCGTTTGGCCAAGACAAACCTGGGATGTCTCACTCAGCAGACGGACTAATTGGTAATACCACTCACCACGGTCCACAACCCCAACAACCACCAATGTATGGAACACCTCAATACCCGCCGGCATATGGGGGCACTTCTTATTACCCCCCAACCCCTTATCAAAAACCATACCCTGTTGCTATGCCTCCACCCATCAGTACCACCTATTCAAATGAGTTTTGGTACCCCCTCTACCTCATCTTATAGTACTAGAAAAAGCACCACGCCTTCCTATGTACCTTACGGATCATTACCCCCATAAAATCCATACTTTCCATTTCTTGGTCCCCCACAACCCATCGCTCCCCCACATCCTCATGCTGGGGTGAATTTTGTTCAACCCTCTCCCATTCAGAATTATCAAAATTTCGAACATCTAAATACAACAAATCCGACCCATCCGTGAAACAATGCCAAAAAAAAAAGATGAAAAATGAACAATGACAACCCATGTCAAGGTGGGAATCAACCCCAGTAGAACCAACCTACTGGGGGCAACCAGAACCGAGGGAATGAGAATCCCTTGGGGGGAAATAATAATAGATGTCAAGGGATAAATAACAATACTATTAAAACCAACTTCCCTAGTTCCCTTTGCGGTGAGTTTGGTTATTATACTTATCATTGCCCCCAAAGCACTGATTTCAAATGGCTGAAAGACTTAGGTAGTCTACCCCATCCTCTAGCCCTGCTTGCCCCTCAGCAGGCCCCACAATAATATGTGCAACAAACCCCCCCTGCCGTGCTGCATAATCCTATTCCACACCAAGGTGTGATAAACACCCAACAAGACACACAGCCTCCCACACAGCCTCACAGTTCATCGGTGTATCATCGATGAAGGTGGATCTACATGCATTATGTCCAAATCTGTATGGTATAAACTTCGTTCTCCCAAACTCATACCCTTTTCCATTACCTTACGATATTATGACGAATGACCATCATCCCCTGAAAGGATATTCCAAAATGTCCCCGTAGAGCTCAGGGGAAAGACTATTCTCAGCGAAATTGAATTTATCGACACCCCACTTGATTATAATATCCTGTTCGGTCGTAGCTACATGTACGCTATAAAGGCAGTTGCCTCTTCCATCTTTAGAACAATGATGTTGTCCCACAACAGGAAGATCATCACCATTGACCAAGTCTCACATTACGAGCCTAACCCATCTGCCAACATCAATAACATTCTTCCTCTCATCCACACGAGTCATGTCGCATACCCACTCGTCGAAATGGGTCCCGAAATTTTCAAAGATCCATCATTGTTAGGAACTTACCATGGAGCACCAATGCTCCTTCATCCTTCCAATCAAGTATGTGTCGTATCATCTAACATAACTAACATAGAGGATACCCTTCCTCCTAGGGAGGCTTCTATCATATCTGACGTCCCACTAGTCGCAGAACTTCCCCCTCACGAGCCTCCTGCGAACTCGTCGACCCCACCAGTCCACGATTTCACCTCTCCCCAAGGACATATCCCAGTTTGGGATTCAGTTCCCCAAGCCATCACTCAAATCCCCTTCTTTTACCCTCCACCTGGCATTGAAGCTTTCCAGGTAGCCGCAACACTTACCCTCCCTAATGTGGTGTTAACAATTCTAGTTTGGTATTTACATCCACCAGAGATGGTTCCTCGACCATCCCTTCCCCCCCAAACGGAAGGAATCCAAATGAAAATTCCCATACTTACTCCCACCATACCCTCTACATCCCCACTCACTACCCCCCCTGCCACAGCTAAGGCCAGGAGAAAAAAGTAGGAGCCCACAACTCCACTTCCCCCACACCTCCAACCCCCTTGCGCACTATGTGAGAAATATGGACACCAAACCAACAACTGCCCATCTCTACCAGAGTTATGGAATTTGATTCCACTCAATCAAACTCCCTCATCACTCACCACTGTAGCCAATACTGCTACTACCACCCCCCACTCAAGTAGTAAAGGGTTTCAAACCAAATTCACTTGCGCTATATGTTCAGAATATGGCCATTATACCCACCATTTCCCAGCACTGCCATGCTTTCGGCAAACATTAGCTGTAGTACGCCAAAGATTCCAGAGTGAACCTAGTCCAGCTACGTCATCCCTACCAAACATCATTGACATTTGTTATGTCACAACTTCAGTCAATGAACGTATGAGATTCCCTTGCTCTCTATGTGAATCCTTAGATCATTTTACATACCAGTTTCCTATGATCATTGAATACAGGCAACGCCAATTAACCCTACTTCAAAGACCCACAGAATCGATAGTTGACCTTACCTCGTCACTAGAGGTTCTTCATGTCATTTCTCCTGAACCCGAGGCCCTTCCAATGCCTCCATGGTTCTTGGATGACTTATCTAAGGATTCATCCCCCAATCCCCCCAAATCTCCCGCTCATTTCCCTATGGAAATTTTACATCCAACTACCACAGGTACTCCTCAGTACTTCGATATTTGGTTTATGTCGAGCAAACCATCGCCATATCCTTGTGTCATTCCCCCTTCTTCTTCATCACTAGGAGGAAACCACACAACCACAGTCACCGATATAACTCCTCACGACCCCTTGTATTCCTTCCAATTCCAATATGACGAGGAAATACTAGAAGAGTTAAACAACCCTGACTACCCATGGGATGCGCTACATCACCGCACACTCTTCTTTCCAAAAGAAGCCTCCATGTCTCCTAACCAACACCCCATCTATGCGGTCGAAACCAAGGATTTTATCCCATCAGGACCTATCGACTGGTTCAAAAACCCCATTCCTTCCCCTGATGCTTTTGAAGAAGGCAACATGGCCAACATTTCCCCGACCATTAAAATTGACATTTCCATAAAAAATGGCATCGTCGAGGAAATCACCATTGGAGCCGCTTGCACTCCTGAAGAAATCACCGCCTATAAAGCCTTCTTCCAGGAATATCAGGATATTTTTGCCTGGTCATACATGGAAATGCCTGGTCTCGATCCCTCTATTGTCGAACATCGCATCGAAGCCTGGCCCGACATTACACCAGTTTGTCAAAAATAATGACCGCTACACCCATCCAAAGCAGTGGCCATCAAATCCAAAATTGACAAATTATGCACGACTGGGTTCATCTACCCCATCACCTATACCTCATGGGTTTCCAAACCTATACCCATTAATAAAAAACAGGTCACTATTCACATCTGCATGGACTTTCATGATCTCAATCATGCATGTCCCAAAGACAAATTTTCAATTCCTTTCATCGATCAAATTATCAATGATTGTGCAGGCCACGAGGCTTTATCCTTCATGGACGATTTCTCGGGTTATAATCAAATTCAAATTCACCCAGCCGATCAGTACAAAACTGCCTTCACTACCGCTTGGGGTACTTTTTCATATCATGTCATGCCTTTTGGCTTAAAGAATGCCCACGCAACTTTCCAATGGGATATGACATACATTTCTCACGATCTGGCTCTTATCATCCTCACATACTTGGATGACCTCACAGATCGATCCAAGAAACGCACCCAACATCTTGATGATTTACGAATCATCTTCCAATGATGTCGTCAGTACAACATCCGCTTGAATCCCCTCAAGTGTGTATTCTGCATCACTGCGGAGCGTCTCCTTGGCTTCATCGTTTCCCAAAGTGGTATTACCATGGACCCCCTCAAAGTCCAAGCTATCATTAAAATTCCACCTCTCTGAAAATTACGTCAACTTCAGAGCCTACAAGGCAAGGCTAACTTTCTATGACGATTTGTCCCAGACTATGCCATTCGCGCACATTGTTTCCTTCACTTACTACATCACAACATCCCATTTCACTGGGATGAACATGCCCAACAGTCATTTGACGATCTTAAAATGGCAATCTCCAACACCCCTTTAATTAGTGCACCTAACTACAATCGCGACTATATCCTCTACACATGTGCATCAACTGTTTCAGTAGTAGGAGTTCTCGTTCAGCTAGGTGATGACAATCGTGAGCATGTCATTTATTACGTTAGTAAAAACCTCTCAGGGCCACCCTTTAAGTATAAACATGAAGAGAAACTAGCTCTTGCAGTCATCCTCGCAGTTTAGAAACTGTGTCACTACATTCTGCTTCACACAACTAAGGTTGTAGCAGATTCCAACCCTATGCAATACTTGCTCAGTCGTCGACAAATTAATGGAAAATTTTCTCGATGGATCGTTATCCTTCAGGAGTACGATCTTGAATTCTAAACACCCAAGAGCAAGAAATCCCTCGTTCTCTCCAAACTTGTCATGACCCTCCCCTCTAACACAACTAGTACCCTCGTCAATACCAACTTTCCTGACGAACACCTCTATTACATCACTTCGGAGGATCATTGGTACAACAACCTCCTCGTCTACCTCCGAACTCAAAATTTCAGTAACCACCTTTCACAAGATGATCATCGTCATATTCGCCACCAGCCCCCCTGCTACCTCCTCATCGGAGACATCTTATACCGATGAGGGATCGACACCATTCTTCGTCGATGCCTGACCATTGACGAGGCCGATAGAGTCTTGAACGATTTCCACAATAGTGCATCTAGGGGCCATCTTTTGGGAATATCCACTGCTCAGAAGATTATCCGAGCAGGTTACTTTTGTCCTACCTTGTTTCACGATTGCATTCATGCTGTGAAACGATGCGAGAAGTGTCAACTTTACACCAACAAAGCCCGAGCACCACCTACTCTTCTTCATCCAGTCATCACTGCTGGCCCTTTTTGTAAATGGGGAATCGACTTCATGACTTGTAATATCCCTTCCAGCAATGGACACAAATACATTGTTGTCGCAGTCGATTACTTCAGCAAATGGTCTGAAGCTATGCTCACATTCAACAATATCGCTGACACCGCAATGCGGTTTTTCTTTAACCACGTCATATCTCACTTTGGAGTACCACTCCAACTTGTTTTCGATCATGGGAAACACTTCAAGAATGAGATTTTCATTGAACTCTCATCTCGGTTAGGATTCTGCCATGAGTTTGCCTCACCATATTACCCTCAGTCTAACAGAAAGGTCAAAGCAGTTAACAAGGTCCTCAAGACCATGTTATAGTGCACGGTTAATAAACATAAGACCAATTGGCATCATATTTTATTTTCCGCGCTATGGGCTTACCGTACGACTGTGAAAACAGCTACTGGTTTCACACCATTTCATCTAATCCATGGGGTTAAGGACACTCTTCCCATCGAGTGAAAAATTCTCACCTTACACACCGCAATTGAGCTATTACTCGACACTGCTCCAATGGAGCAGTGCTTGTTGAACTTAGAGTCCCTAGATGAAGATCACTGATCTTCATTACAGAACAATGAGGCAGCTAAAAATTGATCAAAGGCTACCTTTGATCGACATGTTAACCTTCGCAGATTTCACAAAGGTGACCTCATCCTTGATTACGATATCGCTCATGATACCTTTGGCCATGGAAAATTCAAGTCATTATGGCATGGCCCATACATTATCCAACATTTCCTCACCAAAGGCACATACCTCCTGGCCTCTCCTGAAGGCCTCTCGCTCAAAGAACCCATCAACGGGTTATACTTAAAGAAATTTTATGCTTAAACGCAGTCATTCTACTTTAGGTTATTTCTTTTATGGTGTTTTTAATCTTTTTTCCATCCCTCACGTCTAAACTATCATTTGTGCTCTTGACAGATGCTTCCTCCACCGACCTACCACATCGTTTACACTAACGGTGCCAGCTGTTGGACACAAAATCTCGCCTTGGCCGCTTGGGCTCTCTACACCCCTCACATGAAATGCTCCATTCGAGCGGCATATGTTTGGGTTCACTGACCAACAACCAAGCTGAATACACTGCCTTCATTGGCCTCCCGGCCAATGCCCAACATCATCACATTCGTCACCTTAGCATCTTTCTCGACTCTCGACTAGTCATCCTCCAACTCCACAATGTGTACCGCGTACGTGATCCTTGCCTCTTTCGCAAATGCCTACAGGTTAGAATTTTATCTCAACATTTTGATTCCATTACATTTAAACATATTCCAAGACAATTGAATCAAATTACATATAACCTAGCTAATATTGTGTTAGACTGGCATATATCACATCAAGCTACCTCTACACATACATAAACAACCTGTCACAACATATATAGATTAGAAATCATCAACACATTAACAAAACACATGTAAACAGCACATAGATCTCAAAATGTATACTCATGTATATATAAAACGGTCCACAGTTCCATCCAAATGTTTACATACAAAAAATACAAGTATCTGCAGGCCAGTGAAGCACCTTGGTACAAAATGGGCTCACCAACCTATATACAAAAAAGAAAAAAATACATAGAGCACCACTCAAGGTGCCTCTAGAGCACCCCCTCCTGCCCCTCCCTTAGACGATGGTCCCCCACCCACTACTGGTCCCTCCTGCCCCGGAGGTAATCATTCGGTCATCGCAGCACCTGCTACTGCTTCCCATCATACCACAGCCTGCCATGGCGGCAGAATCCTCGCACATTGCTCTAGGATGCCCTCATCCTGGATGAGATACCACATGCCCTCAGGCACACCCTGTAGCACCGCCTCCAGGCGACGGTGTATGTCCTCAAAATCTCTCCAGCATCCGTTGGAGGAGCATGTGATGGCCCGGCACCAGGGTCATCAACCTGACGTCTCCTCACTACTCTCTCAAGATCAGCTGGTCTCGCCTCAGCATCCTCACACCGGCGTCTATTTTCAACCCATGACTCTCCTCACAGTGGTCTCTGCAGCTCCTGACGAGCCGACGCTCTCCAAAACTCAACCTCGCGCCTGTGAGGTGCCACATCTGCACATACACACAAGAAACAGATAGTATCAACATCTATATCATATACATATGTCATGCTATGTCAAAAAACATATATATATAACTCATCAACATACCTCGACGATCAAACACCTCCCTTGGAGGTAACACCATGTACAGATCCTCTCGGAAGTCAACACCAGCATAGGGGAACTGCAATATCACCTGTGGCATCTACTGCCACACCTGCACCACCTCAGCAGTAAATAAGTGGCCGCCCTCACCACCACCATGGCGAAGAAAAAAAGTCGACCACCGCTTTATTCGTGGCTCTCGCACCCCAAGCGCACCCAATAAAATCCTAGGGTGCAACACAGGCACCCTCTCCAAAAATCAGACCACTAGGATGGACCCAAAGGAAAAATATCCTGTAACCATGGACCGATAGTGGTTCAGCTACCCTACCATCCTAACATGTAGTGTCAACCCCCAGGCGAAGTGCTCATCAGCCAAGACCCTCTCCATCACACACAGCTGACCACCACTAATCTGCTGCGTCACCAGAGACCCATACACTCTCACAATCATCACTACTATACAACGATGCGCTAGGGAATCCATCGCCCCAATGCTCACAATAGTTCCAGACATAAATTTCACCCCCGAATAGTACCTCCAGACAACTTTCTCTAGTGCCACATCCCTCAGTAACACTGGCTCCATCCGTAGGGGCGTTCCCCGAAATGGGAGCCCAGTCAAAAAGTATATGTCCTCCACCGCAGTGAAGGCAATATGCTCTCCCCGCACTATGAAACAATGCAGGTCCGGACTCCACATCCGGATAAGGAATTGTAGGAGATACTCTTGTGCCCATATCAATGGAAACTCAAAGAACTTCAGTATCCCATAGGCTGCCAAAGTCGCACGTACCCCCGGCTCCTCAATAGCCACGACGCCCCTTAGCTGGGACCAATCCCACTCTCGCCAACCAACCGACATTGTGCACAATGATCACCTGCAACCACATAAAATAGTCCTAAGTCATCCCAATGGACCATAAATAACATTAAAAAGATAATTTTTACACCCATCAACCTTGCCTCCAAGGCGCGGTTGTTTAACCCATAGGTGCGCACATGTGCGCTCCTGTTCACTCCATAGGTGCGCACGTATGCATGCATGTCCACTCCACAGGTGCACACTCAGGCACAACTGTCCATCCTTTAGGCGCGCACGGGTGTGTGCCTGCTCAACACACAGGGGTGCCTTCATGCGCCCCTGTCACAAGCACAAGCATGCATTAAAGCGTACATGTCTGATACATAGCCGCGCACACATGCGCAACTGTGTAGCCAACAGGTGCACACATAGTGCACGCCTTTGTCCCCCTTATAGGCACCCCCCTATGTTCCTATCTGGTGGGCAGGCGTGCACCTATGCGTGCATACTTCTGGATCTCCCATGCATGTGGGGGCCCACACCCATAAACCCCCTTGTACAACCCTCCATATAGCCCCTGCCCAAAAAAGGAAACCCTAATTCTATGCAGGATGATCATACCACTAACCTGAAGCTTGCTGGTCCTCGATCAGATGCCTTTTCCTCCCAGAATCTCCAAATCTCCCCTAAATACTTCTCGTCCAGTCACTATAGCAGCAAGTACAAATGAGGTGGCAATGTGGACCCTACAACTATATATAGGCCTTTTCGCCAAACTTCCACTCACCATTCCGGGAGCTCCGGGTGTCCATTTCCTGATCCATATTTAGCCACAGGATCAACATCTCGTCATCTACATCATGACAGTCCCTAGGCCTCTTTTCATCCTGAGCTCCTGGGACACCATTTTTTTTACCCCGACCAGGTACGCATGCACATACTCAAAATTATCAAATACATGCTCATATGTTCGATTCTCCTCAGATATTGTTCACGTCGAGTATTTGGTTTTCATGTGTGCAGGTACTTGGTCATCATACCTCAACGCAACCCCTTCAGGTATATACTCAGTACTGGCATGTAGTCATTCCCTCTGAATCTCACTTGCATCTCCAGTTACACCCTCTGAAATTTACCTCTAGGATCCCCATTTCCAGCTTGGCTGTACCAACACCTCCATTTGCATATTCGGTACTATCACCTGGTAGCACACTTACCCACATGAGTTGTCCCATTCATAGCACCCTTTTTCGCCTTTGACATGCATGTTATTTTTCAAAACCCTTTAGGGATGGGAATCGCGATAGTCTTACATCATGTCACGAATCAACCACATACTCCTTCTCCTCATTTTGCTAGCTTTCCCAATGGACTCCTAGATTATCTCTTCACGGTTCTATTTTTTGACTGCACCTCCATAGTATCATGAACCCTCCATTTAATCCACAATTAGTTTTCCCATATGCAAATTTCCCTTCATTTCACTTACCTCATACAGAAACCCACCCATGGGGCCCCCACCCTCCATCAGTTCTCTGAGCAAATGGTGCCCTACCCGGGCCAACCATGTCACATTAGGGCACCCGTTTCTGTATTTGTACACTTATCCTAAATTATTCTTTATTTATTGTACAAATGCCTTTGTTTCCAGCAGTTACATTACCTTTTTGTCGTCACCTTTGGCGACCCTCTTCCCTTTTTTTGGAAAACGCAACCCATGTCACCCTTGGTTGGGGCACTCTTTATCATCTACCCTTACTAACATCATCCATATCCTCTGAGTATCCCACATGCCACTTACCTCTGCCCTTTGAGTTTATTCACTTTGTCCCACCTCTGGCACAACTTCGCCCATGTCTCATTGCCCCACTGACACTCGACTTAGTTGAACGGTTGTGGCCACATATAATTCACATATCCCCCCAACCAAGGGTAGTCTTGAGTCTCCATACATATTGAATTCGACCATGTACCTCTTCCAAAATCCTAAGCTCATTTAGTATATTTCATGAAGCCATTTTCTTCTGGGAGTCGCGTCCCCCTTTTGTCGACATCAACACAGTTTTCCAGAAGGGCGATAGTATCTTGATTCTCACTACCCATCCAATGAGAGATCTCGGATGGCACAGGGAGAACCATAATTTCTCCCTGTTGTTGTTGACCCCCATAACATTCGACATCAACACTTTCTCATGTTACGATGGGTCTTACTTTGTGACTATTGCAGTTAGTTCTTATACTTGCCGAAAACCTCTGAACTTGGTTGGGCAATCAATGCCTATAGAATCAGTGATACTTCTTGCAGATGTCACTGCCTACTATTCCGAGTATTTTCATCCAGATAATCGTCTTCTTCCTTTATCATGACTGCCCCCGAGGGCACTGCAGTTGTCTACATCAACACTTCATTCCTCTTTTTGAGTTACCTAACACGAGCATGGGGCATGCTCGCCTCGTTTGTACACAATTTATTTTTTACACGCCTTATGGAAGGTTGGGTTCTATAGGTTCCCTTCTCCCTCCAACGGGGCACTCTTGACAATCCCACTATTTCTCTCTCTTACAATAGCCCTCTCAGTAGAAGAAACATTGATGGATTTCGGCTATACGTATGCTCCTAACCTCATCCATCAGGGGGCATCTGTTATCACTGAAATTTCGTCCGCAAATGGTTATAAGAATTCAACATTGTCAAACAGTTATGAGGTCATCCATGGACCTGAATTAACACAAAATCATTCCCAAAGGGTAAAAAATGATACAACTAGTGAAAAAATTAAAGGGCGCTATGAAGACACTGGGCACACGCACACATGCGTGAAATAGAAACAGAAGATTTGCACACATGTGCACGATGCGTGACTGTTGTCGAAAAAATCCGTGCACCTGAGAAACGACGCATTTATGAGAGTGGTTGGCTTCCCACCCACTTCTGGTTCAACTTCCAAGTTGATTTGACACTCAAATCTGGAATGGATTCAACTGGGTGGTTGGTCAAAGACCTAGAAATGCCCTAATTAGCCTCTTTACACACTACAAACTAGTTGGACAATAACTCAAAGGAATGCTATAAAAAGGCCATGGATACACTTCATTTTTCAAGGAATTCAAAGCAAAGTTATGCTGCCATTATT